>VXBO01005495.1:391132-432120 GCA_013400135.1 Rhinoptilus africanus
CGCTCCAAAACTACGTGTTTTTTACCTTCTGGTGGCCAACTTGCCGCCCTGCCTGTGGCGCGGGCGGCATTGCCCTCCCGTACAGCCGGGGTGACGTACCTGCGCTTTTGCTGTACCTGAGCGTTTCTTTTCTGTTTTAATGGCAATGGGGGAGTTGGAGAAGAAAACGGCAGTATCCCGATCGCCGCCTGTGTCTTGCTGTGGGGCTCAGTGCAGTGGACTAAGAAGGCTCCATCTGAGTGGAGCAGCGATGTCGGATGGAGGGAAGGCTTTAAACACCCCCAAAAAACACTATATCCCCGCATCGCTTTGTAGGTAGGGGCTCAATGAAGGCACTTACACACATTAAAGGTAAGCACACTCCTCACTCTCTGCCCGATGAGGGCCAAAAGGTTGAAATTCCTTTCAGAAGAAATCCTGGAAGGATTAGGTGGGATCACATTCTTTCTTGTATGTCTTTGTTGGTAAAGCAGTATGTATTCCTAAAGAACAAAATACAAAACACAATCCTACGCTTGGAATTAATATGTAAGCAAAACTGCCTGCATTTCTCTCCAGTGTATCTTAACTGATGTCACTGATTGTAAATAAAGAAAAAACAAACAAACAAGCAAACCAGAAAGTTCACAAAATAACCTGAAGATTATATCTTTTAAAATACTCAGAAGCTGATGTGTCCAAGTTCTTTCCAAGAAACTTTTCAGAGAATCAAGCAGTTTGCAAATCCGATAGCTTGGAATCCACGTCCTCCTCCCCGGGTTCTCCTCTGCTCTTTTCCAGGGATTTAAGGACACTGACCCTGCCTCCAAACTGATGAGATTTTGTTCTTAAATGCTCTATGCAGCTGGCATGGGGAGCAGGAGGGTTTCACATTGACGAGATTCCATGCAAGAGCCGGTATTACAAGCACAACGGTCTCTTCCTCCTTGGTTCCCATCTATTTAAAACTGCTCAAAAATAAATAGATGTTTTAAATAGATGAGAGTTTGGTGCTTTCTATAGTCACAGTGTAAGGGAGCCACATTGACATTAAAGGTTTCTGCTCCTGTTCTTCCAGCGCTCTGAATTGAAATCCAGTGTTTGAAAAGAAAGCGCCACTAGCACTGGGGGCTTCTAAATCCACAGTTGGTTAAACTAGAATGAAACGCTGTGGTGGTTCAGAAAAAAACACTGAGATAAAGCCTGAAAGTAGCACCAGCTTGAAGATAACTAAGAAGTTAACTGTGAGACCGCTGCCTCCTCTCTCAGCAAACATATATGACTGTTGTTTTTTTAACTTGGAAGATACTCTCAGCAATTGAACTGCTCAGCCTTCCAAGGCTAATTATTGTCAGTCCTGAGTATGCTAAACGTTTTTACAGTGTTTAGGGAACAAAAAATACCTTGAAACCAGAGAGGTTGGGTGAGGACTGAGTAAGTAGAGAGAAACTGATGTGGTACTCAGGATTGTTGCCCCGCACAAGACCGCTGTCCTTCAGAAGTTTTCCAGAATGAGATCACAACTACGTGTGTGGCTGCGTTTGTTGAACAGAGGGCAAAAACTGCATCATTCCACAGCAGAAGCCAGTTGCTTTTAAGAAATGTGGGTTTTAAGTCATGTCAAGCAGGGGACAAATGTGGTGTATTACTGGCTACTGTACAGCAAATGGTAAGGGACCTCCAGGGAAATACATTCACAAAGGTGGATGCCTTGCATAAAATGATCTAGGTTCAAAAACATCCTTGAAAAAAATGTTAAGTATTAGCTGAGATTAATTGGTTGAGGTCAAGCACTCCTCACAAATTTACATGGCAAATCTAACATTCAGTGCTCTCTTTTTCCCTCTAACAAGGAAACCCACACTTTTCTTGTCTGTTTGTCTGGTTTTGGTCACTTCTACACTACGCATACCCCCCAACCCCACGGTCCCACTCCCAAGTCTGGAGGGTCTTGGCTGTTAGGGACCTGGTTTGGGGTTTGGCTGCAGTAACAAGCTGAGTTAGCCATAGAAGTTTTAACAGCTAAAAGAGACCTTCAGTGAACCACCACTGCAGTTTAAAGCTCAGCTCAAAATTTCTTCACACATAGAAGTCCTGCTTCCAAAGGCCAAAATACACATCTGTCCAGCACCAAACAACTAGATGCTGGCCTTTCAGAAACAAGCCAAATGGCTACTAAAGGTCCTGAGGATCCTCTGGTAAATGCTAACACTGCTTGTGAGAAACCTGCTCTGGCTGCCTCCCCACCTCCTGTGGAAAAGGCACTGACTGAGTTTGGAGCTAGAAGCAGGAGTTGGTATCTCACACCACTTACCAGGCACACCACTCTCTTAAAGAACCAGGAAAGCAATTCAGGCTGTTTCTGTTCCTTTCCCTCCTGGTTTGTGGCTAAAGGGTGAACACAGGGAAACATAAAGAAAGGTCCTTAATCTGCACACCTCCTGCCAGAGGAGCAGCCTCTGGATCTGCAACAAGAACCAAAATAGCATTATTTAAACCAAAATGAAAGCAAGAACTAAACTGCCATATATGCTATTGTTCAAGTCTTATGACTTTGGAGCCAGTTCCATGAGTTGGGTAAGGAAGGACTATTGTTTTTGAGCCGTTGAAGTTGGCAGCACCCAGACGTCTGTAGTTCTTGGTCAGCAAATGAAGGAGACGGGACTGAAGCCTCTCGCCTCATGAAGGATGTGTCTGGTGCACTGGCTCACAGAGCAAAGCAGCCACCTTCACAGGATGCTGCTGGGAAGATGGTACTTTATGGTCAGGGTGAAGTCATCTGAGCACGGGTGACCACTCTGCCTTCCTTATGCAACGTAGTGCCACAGTGTCTCCCTGTGACCCAATGTCCAGGTTTGCCAGGCAGCAAGCTGAAGGATCAGCAATGCCCGATGCGTTGGGCTACAGGATCAGCAAGCGACCGTGTTGCTCTTGTAGATCTACCGGGCAGCAAGCCTTACCCTGCAAGGAAAGCTGGGTTGGGAGCTCACAGGTAAAATATGAGAGTTTGACAAGGTTGAATGCTGTGTTTAGCCCCAATTTTGGTTACAGAAGAGCACTTTTACAGTAGTGTAGCTCCATTAAGTTCAATAATAGTACTCTAAACTTCTTCTGAGCTAAAAAGGAGGAAAAGTAGTCTCTATAATTTCTTGTAAGCTGAGAATCAGCTGGAGATCAGTATCTGCTGTTTTCCTTACTATACAACAATCTGCAAAAAAACCCCCTGTATTTTGCAGGCTGAATTATACCTTTAGCCACAGCTTTGTACAAGTAACACAGTTCTAATTTAGAAGGCGTTTCTTTTGAACAAAAGACAACCAGAGTTATTGTCACCAGAGTAGGGGAAAGAAGTGATTGACCCTTGTTATGTCACTAAAGTACATAGCACATGTGACTCTGAATACATACATGAAGTAGATTTGCAGAGTAAGACCGTGTCGATGTTCATATAATTTCTACATGGGTTTTTTTGAACAGAACTGTACCTTCCAACCATGACTTTTGCTTGTTCCTTCAGGCAGAAACTGTAATTACTCTACGGTTTGCAACTAGTATCCTGAGGCCTCAACTGTTCCTGAATGTTACCACACTATAAATATCATTAATAACATTTCACAAAAAGACGAGCCCTGCTCACTCTATTCATGTAGGCATTTAAATTCACTTCCAAGAAACTCAGATAGACTAATTCTGGACGGATGTGTGAGGCCTGGAAGGAAGTGGCTTAGCTTTGCTGAACCAATGTGCTACCAGTGGCCCTCCTTTGTGACTTAGGGATCTGTAATGATCAACCCTGGCACGTCTCAATGTTTCCAGACTCACACTACATTACCTTGGGTAAACAACCTTCTGCCTCCCCTTCCTTGGGTTTGCTACCATGAATGCATCTTTGTAGTGCCTTCCCCAGCACCTCTTCTGAAAGAGGTCATCATCTCTCATCAGTGCATCGTTATTGCCACTGCAATCAAGGCTCTGTTGCATTCGGCACTACACACACGTGCCAGCAGATAAATCATACCAGCTTTTCTGACTGGGAGTCACACGGTCCTGAAGCAGACTAGCTTTCAGGGAGGAAGGAACTTTTATGATGAGACTCAGAGCTTGGTCTCGATATCAATTCACATCTTGGAGAAATATGGGTCTTGTGTGGCACTGGGTGTCTGAAGCAGGCAGATTAGCCTGCAGATGGTCCAGAGCTGCACATCTGGATGGGAAAAGAAAACAGACTAAGTATAGCCAGGGCAATGGTCATCACCTCCCCCTTGGACTACTACGGAAAGAGATTGCCATAAAGACTGGCTTTTTTTGCATTAAGTCATGCTGAAAGTTGGATCCATTTGGCAAAAGTCTAACGCCAGTCTATCACTACTGACCACTGCTACATCCAACAAAATACATGCTTAAGGCAAGTAGGAGTTGGCTTCTTTTCAAGTTGCTGACAAAACTGTCGAAATAAAACAAGTTGTATGGATTTGCATAGTCCTAAATTCCATTTTCCTGAACTTGCAGAAATCTTTACTGGAATATTTGGCAGTTTCACAGTTATCCTCACATAAGTAAAATAACTGATTCATAAATACAAGATATTTTTGAAGATGTGAAAATCTCCACACTGTGCTGTTGCAATTACTCTTCCCCTCAAGGAAATAAATACATCTTGTCTGCAAAACAATTAAAATATCCATTGAACTTTTTTATTACGCTTTTCCTTGCAATTGCTTGTTTCTTTGTACAATCCTGCGTACACTGAAAATAAATAAACTTCAGAGGAAATTAGGTGTAAAGGACCACAAAAATGAGAAAATACATTTAATTATTTCACTTTACCTTAGGAGAAGATATGTTAAAACTAACAAATTCTTCACAAAAGCAAAGTAAATATTATAACTAATATTTGAAAACTCTCGCAGCATGGCTATGTCATATGCCAAGAATACTAACCTCTACAAAAATAAACTTCAGTGGTGGATCCTGGTTTTTCACTGTTGCACTGTGTGCTGCTCAGACTTAGGAAAGCTGAAGGAAAAAATGCCTGTGTAAAATAAAGCCCCTCCTGACTTGAATTAGCATCGAAGAATGTCTTAGAGATTTCATAATTATACATAATCCAGACAGACCAGCCCACTGGCATAAGTGGAAGAGAAACAGACAGAAGTGGTATAAGACTATGGAAAGAGGAGCCACGGCTTGTGGGAACTCCATCCGTGATTACCCCTGCAGCAGCCGCTTAATAACCCGAAAGATAAAGTTTTCTCCCCCTTGTCTCCCCCTCTGTCAGTTTGGGTTGATGCTGGGTGGGCGGCTTGGTTCCCTGCTGTCCACTTTAGTCTTGCTCTCTATGTCACAAAGAGAGAAACCCAGCCCTGCTCAGGCTGCTGTGCTAGAAACTAGTGCTTGAGCTTGACTGTCAGGGCAAACGATTGTTTAAAGACCAGCTGGGCACACAGAGCAGCCGATCCTGTCTCTCTGGGTTAAAAAAGGGCAGAATACTACTTCCAATGATGCATTTGGAGCAGCTCCCAGCCACACCAATGTCAGAGGTTGGGAGTATGTGTGTAGGTCCTCTGTTTGCTGCTCTTTCAAGGTTTGCGGTAGAAGGTGATGAAATGAAAATTACAAGCTTTTTTTTTTTAAAGTAGGTAGGGAGAAAAATGCTGGGCTTTCATTTCCATCACTTTTTCTCCAATAGCAAAAGGTGTCTGCAGAGGTGTTTAATGTCAGTCTGCAGTGTGCCTGTCTGTGTTTTGCATCAGGGTGCTTGAACGCTGACCCTGGCCTGAGCAGGCGGAGGAACTTTGAGGGTCCCCTCCACCCCCCGTTGTTGTGTGAGACTGGGATGAGGTGTGGCATCGTGCCTAACAAGCAGCCTCAGGTGGCAACAAGCACAGCTCGTGCCCATTTTGGGTGGAACAGAAACCAGTTTCGAGAAAGTAAACCTGCAGGGTAATAATGTGCAAGGCTTCCTGGTGTAGGCTGCAGGTGGGAAGGAGCTTGAGGACTGGAAGAGCTAGGACATGCAAGAAGGGATGAAGCAGACCCCAGAAAAAGGCTAAACACCTGGGCTCAAACACAACGCCAGGCACAACCTGAAATGATCTTGCCACCAGACAGGTTGTAACATAAGAGTACTGTAGAGAGACATGCCAGCCCGGCACAGAGCCCTGCTTGTATTTCGAGAACAGAAATTCAGTTTGGCCCTATAGCAAAGGGCCTTAGCCAAGAAGGGCCTGGTAGGGCCAGATCATTAAAACATGATTTGCAAACAGCCAAATTAAAGTGATGTGAGTGACTACTTCCAAAGCAGATGAACTGTAGCTGTCCCAAATAGCCTGGGAGATCCAGAGTGAAAACAGGCATGTGGAGGTCAGAGAAAGCCAGTAACTTGATTTGTCCTTATCACACTAGCCTCACGTCTGATTCCTAATTAAAGGTGCTTTTTCTGAGGCAGGCTAAGCATGCCCAGAGGTAGTACAGGTGCTTCTACATTCCTGTACAAAGGGACAGCAGCAAGAAGCCCTGCTCCAGAGTTCTGGGACACAAGAATGAGAATATGGGAATGACCTGCCTAACAGTTCTCAGCAAGGAGGACTGTGATCCTAAACTGTGTGCAATGGACCACCACCCTCCACAAAGGGGTGAATAAGGGGCATAAACAAGTAGATATGCTATTTTTCTTAAAAGGCTTTAATCTCAGTGAGCTGCAATCAATGGAAAGACTTCCTACGAATTTGCCTATCAGTAGGAATTTTACTGATTGAAGTCCATATGTGGAGGGTGGAGTATCTTGTGCAGTGAGTTTAACCTGCCTCAGAGTCTGTCACATCACCAGATCATTTTTCCATTCCTGTTGGTTAGTCAGTTTTGCAGTGTTCGCCTGCTAGGCTCAGGACACTGAGCCTAAACAAAGGATGATTATGAAAATTATAAATTTATATCCTCCCTTAACAGCTGTGTTTAAAATAAGTGTCTATAATTGTCAGATTGTTTTAAGCTTGCCATCATAATTTACTGTGCTCCCCTAAAAGCAGTAGCAGATGAATCTAAACAGTGCACGGCTTGTGGTCTGTCCACAGCATGCCCACGACATCGTCCTACTCTCAGACATTCCCATGATGGCCAGCCGGTGAGTCACACAACCGCAGCTCCTCATCCCAGGCAAAGGGAGCCCACCTGAGGGGCAGCCTTTCATTCCTTCCTTCACTCAGGCGCTCGCTCACTTCTGCAAGTGGGGCTTCAGTCTCCAGCATAGGCAGTGTCTCTGCAGCGGTGAGCTGATGGTCTCTTCAGAAGTCTTTTGCATACAAAAGCAGGCGCTCCAGCTACACATCTGCAGGCTGATTTATTAGAACACACAGATTTACAGGGCACCATAATATCCCATGCAGCACATAGGAACAGCATGCACAGGCTCTTTTAGCTACACACATCTGTATTCCTACCTGTAAATAACCTGAAGATGTGCCTTGGTGCTAAATAGTCTGTCTGTGAGCTGTTTGAATCACATGTAGTTGGGGTGTAAAAAGTGGAGCCCTTCTCTGTCTAGACTAGGGTCATCCAGGAAAGGAAGCATTTGTAGCAAGAAGTTTCAGCTCATGTAGCCCTTTTCTCTTTTTCTCATTTCATTTGTGTTGACTTTTAGCCAGCAGCACACAGAAAATCAAGAAAATTCTCTGGATTCAGGATCCATGCATAAATGAATTTGGTAGCTTTGTTCATTCTGCAGTTTAAAATTTTCAGGAAAAAACCAAACAGATTCCTATCCTTTTCTTTCAAAACAAGCAAAGCATTTTCAAGGAGCACAGTTTTGATGTATGAGAACACATACAATCTTGAACTGAAAAGATGTACTCTGCGGACAAAAAGAATGATCTACCTCTGTACAGAAGCTTCTCGTCTATTCCTATTCAAAGCACATCAGTGTCCATCTCTGACCTAGGATCAAGTAATTCCTATACTCCTAAGATGAATTCATCTGTGTTGCCCCTTATTTTCTGTGGGGCTGTAGCTGTGGCTGACAAGGATCAGGATTCTTCTCAAGGACGATAAGTTTGATGATTTCCAGCAAGGTCCCTTGCAGGAGTTTTTCAAGCGTAGTTGATTTAAAGGCAACTGCAATTATGAAAATTAGAAATTATGACTGCCAACTATTTAAATTGAGAGAAACTGTCTCCAGTTGAGAGAACCTGAACAAAGACCATACGTAAGTTCTTAGCATTGACTGGCAAAAACACTGGTGGGTTTTTGAGAGCTTGACATTTTTGCTTAAGATACACTACACAGTATTCTCAGGGTTTGCAGCAATCTCCTGTGATTCTTTACAGTTCAGTTCATCAAATACTGACATTTTCAACTTCAGCATTTCATCATTTAAAGCAGCTTTTGCAAACCACAATCATACAGTTCTTCAGTCTTCTCTTGTCATCCATGTTATCATGTTTCTTTCAAAGACTAGAATAGATGTCTATTAAATGATCTAACTATGCTCAAAGATAGGGCCAATAAGTTGAGCTTTCACTCCTACCACCTGTTATTATGTTTTATTAGTTATAAATTGAGGTGGGTTTTTACCTTCTGAAAGAATTTAAGATTTGTTTTTATTGCAGAGAGGATCTAGGTGATTTGAAAACACAATTAGGTAGAACAAAGTCTTTTTACAAAACTAGACAAATATTTAGTTACTCTGAACAAAAGATTCACAAAAGCATCTTAAATATTTCATCATAATTTGATGAAGGGTTTGTAAAAAAAAAAATCCATATTCATAACTCATGTATTAAAAGTGTTTGTTTGGAATCTGCGTCCAAATCTCATCTCATCTCTCTTCCTTTCTTGTGATCTTCAAGTTTCCAGGTAGGCAGCACCTGAGGATTAAGTTCTGCCCTGTTCTAGAGAAGCTGGGGAGTTTTGCTTAATTTATGCATGTTTTAGACTGCTATTAACAGCTCTGATCAGCACACTAGGGAAGTGGGGTTTTTTTCCCTTTCTTTTAAAACATGTTTGTACAGATGAGCTAGGCTGAATTTGCATTTAAACTAAACCTCTTTAGCAAGTAATTTTCTTGAATGTAACTCTTTCCAAATGTTTCCACGGCATCTTTTTTTTTTAAGTGACAGTAACATTGTCACCAGGCAGGTGGCTTATCATTCACATTAGGAATAAAAATTAAAAAATAGTTTTGACTGAATTCTGTAATGGAGTTTTTTTGTGAATGAGAATATGGGCATCACACTGTTGAAGGAGCTACTAGAGATTCTCAGTTCCTCAAAGCAGGGAGCATTTTTGGTTTTGGGTAAGTGTGTCTGCTGTAAAGAAACGTATGATGGTTTGTCTTGTGTATTGAAAAAGAGTTAATGTGACCAACTAGTTAAGTCCGACATATGTGTTGACTACTCCATTAGCTAGTTTTCACAGTTAAAAGAAACATGCTTCAAGGCATCTTTTTCCTCTATCACTGTGCAATAGTCTTCAGTACACGTTAGCCTTTATCCTGTATCATGAAAGCTTATCTTCTCAGCTAAAGAGGCTTCAAGTTCTCTCTCCCTGGTAAAGTAGTTTAGCTCTATACCAAACTGGAAAATTTCACCCTTCCCCAGGGGTAAGTAAAATCCCTATAAGCGAGAGTTCAAGTCCAGCAAGTTCTACACTAGTTACTCTTTCCATGAGTCACACGCTTCTCTTCGGCAGAATCTGTCCAGCTCCTTGTCTCAGTGATACAAGGTCAGCATAGCCCAAATGATCCTTTATAGCTGAAAAGAATACTAACCTCTAATACTAACAAGAATAAAAGCCCTCTTCAGTTACAAACCAAGCTTTTCGCCTCCTTTCCTTCTACAGTTTTCTTCACAGTGAAAACTTCACAGATTTCTTCCATTCCTTTTGCTGTTTTCCTAGGTCTGGCTCTCTAATCAAAACAACGTGCTTACTTTTTAAGGTTTCTCATGCTGATTATTTCTAAAGCAGCCACCAGTCTTCCTAATGTCTTTCAGTTAGGGAGATGCTCTTCTTGTCTTATGCTATCTGATTGCATCTGCATTAGGAAATTATGTTGTTCGCATGTGATCGTTCTTTGCAGCGCTTCAGTACGCAAGGCTTAGCCGGAGATCTGCAGCAGTGCGGGGGTGGACACCAAGCCTGGGTTCAAGGGCCAGCACCGCCTGTTACAGTGCACCTCTGATTTGTAATAAGATTCTTATCCTGGGGAAAGCTAATGCTCTTTGAGCATACTCGCTGATCCTGTAGTCAATTAATCTTGCACAGTGTCTTAACTATTCTATACAATCATTGTTTCCACAGGGTAATTCCAGTAAGAACAATAACGTTTTTACTTTTCTTACTTAAAAAAACAGAAATAGCGTCTCAGAGGATAACCCATTTTGTCCAAAGAGGGAAATACAACACTGTGATTAGCATCTTCCAGGGCTAGGTGTAAGGGCACATAGGAAACCTTTCTTCAAAAGTAAGAATATAACATTCAAAAGAACAATGAATGCTTAAACTGAGAATGTGGGTGAGAAGCCGTGAGTTAGTTTTCATCACTGATCGTGCTGATTCCACATATTACCAGCCCATCTGAAATACTGTGCACAGCAAGCAGAGCAGTCCCGAGGGAAGCTTTGGGTTTTATATGGTATTATGGTGATTCATGCACAAAGGTCTGCATATTGTCCAAGAGGATCTTGTCATAGACAATAATCCCACTGAAGTGCTTGGAATGTTTTCACAGTTTCTTTTTCCAGGATATCTCCAGAATGTAGCTGGTGATGTCTAGGCATTGTAGCAAATGAATGATATTCTCCTGACCTTCAGTAGCTGGCTAAACCCCTAGGTAGCCTGTTGAATTCAGAAGGAGTTACACTAATATTTTGGCTGCCTAAACCTGTAATTTAAAGATGTTTAGAGTCACAGGTTTATGAGCATACTGGAGTAACAAAAACTATAGCGCAAAACACTTTCAATTGCAGGCAGTGAATTATTCTTTATTTGTCTGTATTTGTTTTACTAGGTGTCTTTTTTCTACCTACAGGTTTTATGGTATACAAGAATAAACATCATTAGGATTTACATATAACAAATGCCAATGTACTTAGAGGAAAAAACCAAGTGCCCTAACAGGTTTTGCCTTGTTTTAAAAGTACAATAGTGTGAAAAATGAGCACGTTTTAGGTTCCCTTTTATCACTTTTGAGTGTTGTCTGGCTTTTCCAAACCATATACATAAATAGAACTATATAACCTGGAGATAGGAAAGCACTTGTTTAAACATGCGCATGCCCAAAGTACTGTAATTTACAGAGACTTGGGGTTGGCACTGTGTTCTGACATAGAAATTTAGGGTTGCACCACATGTACTGAACAATTGCACTAATGTTTGAAATACAATGGCCATACTGTTTTGTTCCCAAGTTCTTCAGGAAAAATCAGTACCGATTTTTTGGTACGATATTACCTCTATAGGTACTGTAGAAAAGTATACAGTGTATTATTTCTGAATATAGCTGTTACTTATAATACTGCAAAAAAAAAATAAAAAATTTAAAACTAATGCTTAGGCACCACTTACCCACTGGCACTTGGGGCTAAAACTCTGAAATTCAGTGGAAACACGACGGTAGCCTGTGGATTCAGAAGCCGCAGGTGGAACACTAAACTACAAAAAACCAAACAGGCTTTCTAAAAAAGTCTCCAAGTTACATATACCAGTTCCATTGTTATAAACCAGCAAGTCAACCAAGCACTTTGTTTATGAGGTGTTACAGAGTCAGAGGAAAAGGGCTTGAGGGACTGTATCAAAAAGTAACAGGGCAAGGTAGGGGAGAAACCCCCCCACAATTGTCCCTGTTAGAAAAACATTCCTTGTGCTGGGTTGCAGTTACAACATATGCTGTATAACCGCGCACGTCCTGGTGCTTTTCAGCCCAAAGAAGTTCACTCAGAAACCCCCAAAGTTTTTCCCAGCTCAGTCTCACAGTGTTTCCCTCCATAACACTGCAGGGATCACAGTCCACCCACCTCTGCGTACGGCCACTCCTCAGCGAACGGCTGTAAGGCAGAAAGATTTTGGTGACATGTTCATTCTAATCCTATTTCTTGCTAGGAAGTCATCCCTCTGATTTCCTGGTGTCCAAAACTGACCTTGTCATTTAGACTCAAGGAAAGCACATGTGTGGGGCTATTGCCTTGAGCACAAGGTTGCCCGTAGTATGAGAGGATGTACTAGCCTGCCAGGAAATCTTTCTGCAAAGATCTAAGAGGAGGAGAAGGCAGCTCAGCAATTCAAAAGGCCATTTTTTTGCAAGAGATTTTGAAAAATGTGACACAAACAAACCGTGAACCATCTTTGTAGCCTTGCAGGACCTCTGTGGTCTCTGTTGCATTTGACTCCTCCAGAGAGAAGCCTCTGACAGAATTACAGGAATGCAACAGCAATTTTTTTTTTTTTTCATCAAAAACTTAGCTATCCGGGTTTAAATTGACACTGCTGTAGCTCACTGTCTGCATCAGGTTAATTTCTAATGCTGCCTAGTTCCATTAAGCAGCTAATAATACTCACACCTATGCAACACTTTTCATTTATAGACTTCAGCACACTGGCACAGCTGGACCCCCGTTTTACACAGGGGAAAAGTCACGGAAAGCAAGGCCAACACTGGACTTTCTAATGCATGCTGCAGTTTGGGTGGCAGGAGGCTAACGGATATTACTTATTTTTTTCCTCTGGTGTGCTGGAAAAGGGTTTAATTAGCCACAGTGGACTTCAAGCGTGCAGCCATTTATGGCGGCTGAAGGCCCCCGCAGGGTTCCCACACATCCCGCAGGCACAGCTGGTTCTGCTTTGGGCATGGGGGCTCAGCCTCCAGAGTGGCAGCACCCTCTCGCCACGGCCCCGAGGCACAGCACAGCCGCTGCGCCCAACACAGCCCGCTCACACACTACAACGATGAGCAGAAACAAAGGGGAGGGAGACACACCGCCGCAGAAAGGTCGGCAAGGCTAAGGGGAGAGGGAGGGGGGGACACACTGCTGAAAACTGCAGGACAGTGAGAAAAAATGTATTCAGGAAAGGCAGAAAAGGGGGATACTCTTCACCTCATACACTCAAGTTTTGATGCAGCAAAAAACCTGGGCATCGCTTTAGTGTCCTTTGAATTTAGGGAGCTGGAATACAAATGAGGTGTAGTGTGCAGCTGCACCTGGCAAGATGTGAATTAAGGGTGTGCCGACAGATTTAAGCCTGGAGTTCCCTGTTTTGAGTGCCTGAGTTTTGCAGTCTTAACATTTTTCCACATAGACATCTGTCCCTGTTCCTGCCCTGTACCGGAAACATTCACAGATTTATAGTCCAGTTCTCCATGCCCAGGTAAATGAAAGCTTAACAGAACAGTAGGCTGAGCTCCTATCATTACACAAGAACAAGATGGACCATAAGGCAGGATCCCAGGGTTAGATGGGCCAACAGTGCAGTCCTCATTATTAGGAACAACCCCATAGTCCATGGCACAAAGGTACATCAGGGGTTTTTGTCCCAACACTTTTTTCCTAAGGCTGAGACCCTTTTTTAATATCCAGCCTCCAATTATTCGTCACCATTTTATATCAACTCCCTGCTTTTGGTGTGAGAATTTTCTTTTCATCTTAGCAAAGTTCAGGGCCTTTCCTGAGTGGGTAACAGGTATGTTGAGTTAACTGCAAGTCTATTGGCACATCATCTGTGGGTTAATAATAACTACTATGTTAATACAGGACTATGTAGTAGAAGATCCCAGTTCTGGATTTAAGAGAAAGACTATACTGTACTTTCTAAAATCTTGAAATTGTTAATATAAAAAATCAATTTCCTCTACAGAGGTGAAGACAATATTCTTGTCTTAAACCACTAACAAAGGTGCGATGTTTAAGAATTATCAAGCAGACCAACAAATTACTCAGTTAAATAACTAAGCTTTAGCCTTAACAAAACATTTAAATAACAGTCTTAACATAACATTTAAATAGCATGGAATTAAGGCTTAAATAATTACAGAAAGACAACACACTTCAACAGCTTTTTAGGAAACACCAAATATTAGAGAGTCTAGTCAGCTTAAAAAACCCCATGAAATATTGGGAAACATACAGTTACTTGACAATTAATCTCATCATGGCTCATGCGTTGAATGAGAAATACACACTGGGCCCCTCTGTTGAGTACAGGATGCTTCTTATGTGGTTTAAATTTTAAGGCACTTGTACATTTACTAGTTAGATTGCCTGTTCAAAAAAAAATATATCAACAATGAAATATATTCTAAGAATAGATTATCAATTTTTTATAGCATATGCATCCAAATACTCAACAAACCATAACCTGACTCTTTCTAAAACAGTTTAAAGAAAGCCTCCAGCAGCTGCTAGGTTCTGATTTCCTTTTAAAATTAGATTATTAATTTAGGTGCAACTAGAAGGTATATTTGGCTATCCTAGTTTAAATCTCAGTCTTCGTATAACATCGTTGATCCCTATTTTGTAATGATTCCCCATTTACAGAGAAATTTTGAGTTGCTGGAAAGCTGTGCCATCAAACAGCTGTAACAGCCAATCAAAAATAGGATTTGCTTTTTAAAGTTAATATTGCCATTCACGGCCATGGGTTGTGTGTGGCTCCAACCCAGCTGTTCAGGATAACAAAGGAGCAGACAAAAGCATGTTTCGCCCTTTCGGATCTTGCTGCACTGCTTCTACTTAGCTTTTGCCTTGGGAAATGATGGGAGGGCATGGGCTGCCGGTTGGGGGATACCCCTGGGAGCTGATGGGCAGGGGTATCCATTTCCTTGAGGCTCCTGCTCACTTGTCTAACATGGGTACAGACTAGGACAGAAATGCTGTGTGGGAGGAAGCTGGGGGCTGCAGCCCAGCTTCGCTGCCCCTCTGCCTGCTGCATGAGGGAACACCCCAGGCTAGAGAGGGCACCTCCAAGGGCTCCCCTCTACTGCAGACTGGACACTCAGCCTAACCCATTGTAAGCAGAGAGCAAATTTCTGCCTAGCAGCTGGGAAGGAGAAAAACAAAACCAGGCACCCCCCTCCACTTTGAATCTTTGGTCACGTTTGAGTGAGTGAACGTAAACAAGCGTGCTGTGATACCTCTGTGTGCACGGGAAAGCAGGCAGAAGGCAGGGCTGGAACATGCACATGGGAGGTACGCGCAAAACCCTAAAAATAAGAGGCTATAAATGTACAGCAGAGTCAAAAGTAAGTGAAATGTTTTCAGAAAATCCTAAAGGGAAGAGTGGAAGAAAAGCAGACCAGCCCTCTGGGAACTCTGCTTTCCTAAGTCATAAAACCCTCTGTTTTCCCCGTCTGGAAAAGTTGTCCACAATGCTGAGAACAATATGTTTTTATTTTTAGTGTTTTACACCAAATAACCATGAAAAAAAAAAAATCAGTGTCAACTGCTGTGGGCAGGCAAAAGTACCATCTTGTAGTTGAGAGAGACATATTTTTAAAAGCTGGAGTTTTAGACATGGAAGTGAAATTGTTGAACAAACAAGTAAATTTAGTATTTCAGAAACATGTTTATGTCCTTAACTAAAACACGTTTTCCAAATTGCTTTCGTTTTTTATGCCGTACGTAAAAATATTTCATATTCTTCACTTATGAAATTCACAGAAATTTAGAATCTCAAAAAGTTTTGAAAAATGGGCATGCCGAATGTGTTGTTAATAAACCAAAAAATATATTTTATTCAATGAAATGGCTTGAAAACAAGCCAAACTTCCAAAATAGAAAGGAAGATACATTTTTTCTTCTTTTTTGTGAAGGCATCCGACTGTGCAGGAATGCTTTGTTGAAAATTTAAAGATGGACAAATAATCAAAAACTTGGTGGAGCATGGAGCAGCAGACTGTATTAATTAAACCACAATTATCTTTGCGGCACTATTTGGTTTTGCATGGTCGCGCAGTATATTCGTGCATATTGTATCTAATCCTGCTATCACTAGATAGACAAAACTCCAGACATCAGGAATTTGGTTTGGCTAAGTCAAGCACAGTGACTTATTTCAGATGCTGATATCTGCTTCTTAAAAAGAAGCATTGTTACTTTTTTCCTGTATATTCTCTAGCCGTACTGACTGAGGCTCAGATCGTGTGGGCGTGCTCAAGGGAAACCTTCAGACAACACCCAGATATTGCAGAAATTTATAAAGCTGTTAATGAGGCTTTGCCTGGGTGTGTTGCTGTATCTGCAGCTAAACTGGGTCAGAGACTGAAGCTCCTGGGCACCCTCCCAGCTGTGCACTGTTGCTTTTTCTTTTTTTCCCCTGCCAGATGTTACCCTCCTCTGAGATCTGCCTCTGTCACTGCGCGCTGAGGTTGACATTGTGAAAATACGTAGCTCTCATTTTCATGGTTGCTTTATCATTGATCTCTCTCAATAGGTATTCACTTTATGGATAAGATCCCACCTGTACCTCTCTTACTTAGGTCAGGGATAGTCACTGGCTTTTTAGTTTTTCACGAGTGGTAACCAAAGCAGAGTGAGCTTGGTCAGCGGCCTCCCTCTCCGCCTCCACCCACCAGTGTGGCTAAGGCTGCTGTAGGAGTCCAGAGTTTATAGCAACAGAAAGTCATCAGAGGCACTTCTTGCCTCAAGGGGCCGGTGACCCGCCTCTGGGTACACAAGCCCCTCTTGAGCAGTCCTCGCGAGGAATGAAAACCCCTGCTCCAGTTCACTGGGCTAGTCCTTATTCTCCCACTCTGCTGTGCCATAAATACAGACTCCCTTAGATGCCAGTCAAAGGCAACCTTTTAGTCTCAGTTTGGCATACCACAGGATAGGTGTTAAGGCACAGACAGAGATAGGGTTCTGCTGCATTAACATGTGTGGCAGGGCTCCCCAGAAATCTAACAAACTGTAAGCAGGGGACAAGGTGCTGAGAGGCCAGGGAGTTTTGGCAGCCTGCCGCCACAAGCCAGTGTTTGCTGCATGTATGTCACGGGCAGATCCTGTGCAAGGGTCACAGCAAGCTAAACATTACAAATCCTAAAAGGTCCTTGCACAATTAACATTTTTAAAATACATATTACATAAACTGCTGTGTTTTAAAGAAGTCAGGAATCGGAGAAGGTAGCTTGAGGCCAGGAATGTGCTAATTGAAGCATACAATAGAAATATTTACCAAGTGACCTTAGGGGTGGGAAGGAGGCAGGAGGAAAGGGGAAGACACTACATAATCCCTTCAGTACCATGCTGTATTTCAGTGCCCTGTAAAACAGGACAGACAGGAAGAGAGCAGTCCTGCCATCCTGGCTGGGAAAAGCTGTCTCCACTGAGGCAGCGGCTCCGCCTGGGCCCAAAAGCCACATATAACAGCAGCTCTGAGCGCCCACTGTGGCTGGGGTAACACAGTACACACTGTCCTGCAGTCTTATGAGCCCATAGAGACCCTAGAGACGATGCTTATCAAATGTAGTTTTAATAGTGGGGTTTGGCTTACTTTTTCGTACCTTTGTATTGCAGATCCATGGTTTGAAGTAAGCCTCTTCTTTTAGTCTCAGTTTAAGGGAAAATCTGTGTATAAGTAACCTTACACAATAAAGCACACTGTTCTTGCAAGCATGGCAATGTTTAAAGCTTTTCCTGTAACCATCTTCCCTACCTATATTTTTCAGCATATCATAGTGATTACAGAGTCAGCCTCCTCTTAGTCACACAGGCTGTTTGGGAGATGGTATCTCTGGGTCTGAGGTGGGGGAGTATCTGCCAGCAGACTCCTTTAGCCAGGAAAATCCTCTGGCACACAGGGTGAGCCAGGAGCCTGCCAAGTACAGAGCACTGCGAGGGAGTTTGTAATGAAGCAATGAAGCCTGTGCATGCTTCTTTGCCTGCATTTTCTTGCTGCTACAGAGGAGCATCTTTATGTTATGGCCCAGCTCCTGGCTTGTTTAGATCTACCAGCTCATCTTTCTTTTCTGTCCTCAGCTGATTTTGCAGGTAAATTGGGCTCTTCCTATTGAAAAATCCTGTTTGTCTCTATCCTCTCTTCCTCAGCACCACCCTTTTTGTGTGTCTGTGAAGTTCCTCACTTAGTTCTTTCTGTCCCTTGATCATGACCTGATCTTTATCATCTTCTCATGTTCAGGCTGCTGGGCATACAGCATGCAGCAGCTTGGGGCTGGATTTCCCTGGCAGGAGCCTGGGGAGCTGCCAGCAGTAGTAATTCGAAAGAAGGATGGAGAATCTTAGCCAGATTCTGTCACATGAATATACTATCTTAGAGTAATTAGGGACCCCATAGCAGCTTGGATGTACATGTCCTTTACACATGCCCACAGCTCGCTTACATATTGTATTTTTCTTATAATTTTTTCCTGATATTTTGAATAGCATTTTGGAGCAGCTGTCAGTATCATCAGCGGGATGAATAGGGTAGTCCCATTCAACTTTAATTTGAAGTTTGCGCCAAGGGTAGTATTCAAATATCAGCTCTTACTATTATAATTATGTAAACTTTCTTGCATGCAAGCACTCAATCAAAGGAATGCATGCCCATACCAAAAGTTCTTTCAATACCTTTGCTGGCATCTGTTGTATATTGCCTGAAAAAAGAAAGAGAATGGGTCTTTTCATCCATTTAACAATTCATACCTAAGGTCTTTGTTTCTGGGGTGCAGGAATGAAGCTGGTCCCCGGGAGAAAATAATGGTTAAAAAGACCTCAATGTAATCTTGTTTCCCTCCATGATTAACTGCATCTAGGGAAAAAAAGGGATCTCTTTCATGAGCTTTAGGTCGCTGAGAGCATATTGGAGTCATGCTGCTTTGTCAGCTGAACAGGAGCTCCCAATGTGACACACTGCTAAAAGAGACAATGCTGCTCTTGGATACCCAAGGGTATATTAAGTAGGATGGCTATCGTATGTCTGCATGCAGTCCTGAGCAATTACTGATAGAACACTGTCCAGGCTTAGTTCCTGCATTTCAAAAGGGATGCTGATAAATTACAGAAAGATCAGAGAACAGCAACAACAGTGACTAACGTGGACATGACCAATCTTCCTTGTCCTGTAACTCATGTACCAAAATCTTTGATCAAAAGCCAAGAAAAGGGGAACCCCAGGAAATGATCAGTAGAAGAAAACATTGGCCCCACAGGAGTCCCACTGCTCACTGCATGAAAGATGAGACAAGGCCATGACAAAAGATGGGCCGGTGACTCACCACCTTCTGTAACCGCACCGCAGTCCTGGCATGAGATAGCACCTTAACTGCTTGCATTTCATGTCGCTTAAGTGCTGCTGGCTACCCACCTGGAAAATAAATGTCACATATGAGAAAAACCATGAATTCAGACTACTTAGCTCATCAAAAAGAAGGTTAAGGATTGACATGTTCAGAGACTGATACACGAATAACAAGACTTTGATAACAACTGCTCAATTCAGCAAAGGAAAAGGACTCTGAAGGTTGCTCATGAACGGTTTCCTCATTTCTTAATGTGAACAAACTCTTTTTGAATGTAATCCAGCATTTGGCATTTAGAAAAAGAAAGCTCGAGGCAGCCATAAACTCCTCTTCTTCCCTCTTAAAGCCATTCTCCTCTGTACAACCCTGTGCACAAGTATTGCTTATTTACGTGGTGAACAGCTGTAGTTGTAGAACTAAGAGAAATCTCACAAAAAATTATTCATTCTTTTTGCTATATTAAAAAGAACAATAAAAATCCTCATACTCCTTTCTAACTTTCTACTTAGGAAATATCAATTTATGACATAGGAATTAGTAAACTTGAATAAAAAAATATACCCTAAACTCTAAGCTGTCCAGCTACTCTGGCAGCTGGCCTCTTTTCTGATGGTAGTGTGTAGCTGCCGACAGTGCATACTTACCATCAAACTGTGCAGAAGCCCTCGGACAGGATGACCCCCACTAGCAGAGTTTTAAAACTTCACAGTGTATTATGGCACAGAGCCATTTTTTGCAGTCCACAGGTATGCATAAGAGCTACTAGGAGATTAAAGAAGCAGGGGATTCTGGGAAACCAACACCCTCAATTACAAACCCTTAAATAACATTAAATGTACTGTTATGAAACATCACAATCCCTCTCTCTCTCGGCTTCCTTAAGAGTAGGCTAATAAGAATCTCATGACAACGATGAGCACTTCAGCAGCCATTATTGTGGCTAGTGGGGTTTAAAAAAAAAACAAACCAGAATTATTGTATGTTACTATTAAATCCTCTTTGTCACCATTGATAGAATTGATCGAGTGCTCTTCAGCGAGTAAACACATTGGTGAATTACTCTTTTTCTTGGTCAGCTGTTGTGTTGACAGGACTCTTTTATCCTTTGAGTGGCGGATGGTATGTGTTGCTGCTGGGAGGCAGCAGCCAGAAAGTCAAGTTGAGGGCTAAGAAATGCCAGTGGAAGCTTGTGCAATGTATTAGAATCAGCCAGTTTCAGAAGGGAAGGAGAAGCCCTGGCTAGTGATTCTGAGACTGATTTAGACAGCCATTTGGATTATCTTCCTAATGACATCACTGGTAGTTGCTTTTAAAGATGCCATAGTGATTTCTAGATATTGCTTGGTTTTCCCAGCAGTTTCAGAAATCATTGAACCTCCAGGAAGTCAGATGTTGCTGAAATAACTTGCCAGTGAAGATAATACCAAACATCCTCACAACAGCAAAGGGAAATGCCACATTTTCACATGCAACCATACTAGAGGGAAAGGAAAAGCGATTAGGAGAGTCTTCCTCTAAATTTAAGAGTTGCATATCAAAATCATAATCCTCTGTGTGAGTCTAAATGCTTTTGTTATCACGACCCCAACTCTTCCATATTAAAAGGGAGCTACAGAAACCAGCACATCAACCTATACTTGCTTTCTGTACTTCAATATGCTACATCCAGTATCCTGTGGTTTTCAGTGATCAGAGAAAGAGCAGCCCATGACATTAGTCAGGTATTTTTTCTCAGCAGTAAGAGTTTGTTTCCTATTTCTCCCTAATGCTCTGTCCTGTCTCCAACAGCAGACTCAGTCCTGGCATCCCGAGCATCGTCCCTACCCCGATGCACCAGCCAGGCAGGGAGAATCAGTGCAATGAGATTTGCAGCTACTCTCTGTGTGCGCCCGATAATGTCACTGATTGCATTCCTGGGACCTGACACACACTGGAACACCTCTCCTGTGCATTTTTTTCTCCTCCAGCTTTGGCTCATTCTGGTGGTTTTCTTAGAAAAATGAACTAACGTTGGTCGTATGACTGCAGATGTTTTGGCCCTTTAGCAAAACAGTTTAAGAGTGAAATCCTGTAGAATTGTACAGATGTTGTTTTGACCACCAGAGGGGGCCTGCATTGTCCCAGATTCACAGTAAAAACAGAAAATCGTGTTTTAGGAGAGGAAGAAAAGGCAAGTATGTATTTGTATTAGAGTAGCACCCACAGGCACCGAGTGACGATCAGCTGATTGCAGCACACCAACGACATGAAGAAAAAACCAAGTTCGTGTAGGGTGAGCAGGGAGTGCTGCTTCATACCCACTCCATCAGCTGTGCCCAGAAGGTGTCCTACAGAGGAAATTGTTGAGGAATAATATAAGTTTTTCTGTGAGTCTGTACATGAAATACAGTGAGATTATTTTGGCTCTTGTACTGAACCACTGCCTCCCCCCATGTTCATTTCGGGAGAAGTAATGCTGTAGATGCAAGTCAAGTTCTCAAAACTGTTATCGAATGTCATCATATTAGTATTTCTGTTTTAATTTCAAATGGGACATTTTTCAATCATCAATATTTTATCGATAATTTGCATAGATCTAAGACAGGATTAATATTTCTGTTTTAATTTCAAATGGGACATTTTGCAATGATCAATATTTTATCGACATTTTGCATAGATCTAAGACAGGGTTAGGCATCCCAGCTACAAAGAATACACATTGGAAATACAGTTTCTGGTTAATGCTTCTAATTATAGTGAGAACTCCTGGCACAAAATTTAACATGTAAGAGTAGAAAAGTTTAAAGAAAAAAGCCTAAGCAAATGAACTGATACACAATAGAGGGATACCACTTCTCATCAATACCTATTTAGTTATCATACTGTAAATCTCAAAAGCACTTGTTTTCCCTTTGCCTGCACTTTGCTTTTTTTATGTGTGTAAAACGAATGCAAAGCATGTGTAATACCATACTCCCTATTTGCGCTCTAAAGCAACTTTCAACAAGCATACATATATAATCATATAAGTAACAAGGCAGCAGAAATTTGAATCCAGCAGTTAATGTAAAAAATCCTGTTTACGTTGTGACTTTTTACAGTAGTCCATCTGTACAAAACAATGGCATTAATACCACCATATAGAATTTAAAAAGATAGCAAAGTTACTGCTGCTTGAACAGCAATTGACAATCTTGCTTGTTCCTGCTTGGAAACATTGTACAAAGAAAACAAATCTTCAACTGAAAGCCTTATTCCTAGAGTCACCCAATAATACATAAATAGGACCAGTTAGGCACACAGCATTTGTCCCCCACCCTGACTTATTCATTTATTTGTAGCGGATATGAGAGCTTGTGGGTGGCCTGACATGGTCCTCATTCAATTTTATTTAATTACTCACTTGATTTCACTTGAAAGGACTATTAAAATGGCATCTTAATTGCTCAGTGTTATCCAGAATCTCTTTCAAAGCCCATAAACTGTCAAGGATTAAAAATGATGTCACTTCTCTGAATTCCCTATTCAGAGGAGGGGAAACAAAAAAGAATCTCCATCTAAGCCAAAATAAATACATAAACACATAAAAATACCCAGCCCTTGAGGAAGGGGACAACTTTTCCCCTCCCCCTATGTTGCACTTCTGCTGTAAGCAGGATTTTGGGAAAAGAGATGATGGATGAAGCACTACAGCCATAAAGCTTTAGGCAGGAGGGGAAAGTCATGTTTGGGATCTTCAGACCCTGGAAGATGGAGGTTCACACCCACACCGCACTCCACCCCCCAAACACACGGGAACTGCCATCCCGGGTCAGATGAAAGATGCATCCAGCCCAATATCCTGCCTTTGACAGCAAACAGAGGCAGATGCTCAGGAAAAGAATATAAGAACAGGGTGTGTCAGTGATTCCGTCTCCAGCCTCTCCACTACTCCCCCCAAATATCCTCCCTGTTTCCGACAATCAGCAGTTTAGGGATTTCCTGAGCCAGATGTTGCATCTGGACCACTGCTTTTAATAGCTACATAGATATTGAGACCCCTTTCTACTAAGAGAAAGACACAGGGTCTTGGCTGTAACTGCACTCTGGCTAATACAGTAGCAGCCACAAAGAATGGCTTTACTACTTCTCTGAATTCAGAGAAGATTTATTCCTGTTTCTGACCTTCACATATAAAAATGACATAAATTCACGATTGGCGCTAAGGAGAAGTAATAACCATCGGACTTTATAGAGCTACATTATGCTATCAGTAGTCTTATTAAGCAATCCATTAGTTTTGTGGGAAGCCCTCTTTTTACATGCACAAACATTCAACCTACGTCTGCAAGATGTTAACTGCAAGGCATATGGAATCTACCCCTTAAATATCTTACATATAAGAAAAGTTTGGTTGGATATTTGATCCAAATGCACTTCAGTCTATCTGGGAACTGGAAAAAGAAAAAAAAATAAGCTAAGCATTGATGTAGAAGCATAGGGCATTAGTGCAGTTGATCATAAGTTTCCTTGAAGTGCTGCAGGTTCCTCGTGCAGCAGACCTCCCATACATGTCTATAAAGACCAGCTCTCATAGATACAGAAATTAGATTAATTTTTACCTTTGGAGGAGGGAGAAAGTGAAGAGAGAATACTTTCTTCAGGAAATTAGATTTTCCTGTGCTTGATCTCCATGCATAGCTTTGCCTTTTCTTTGGTTTATTAACCAATCTGAAAGAAAAATTGCCTTCTACTTCTGCTTTAAATAAAATCATCTCCTCTTCTCCTCCTGATAAAATGCCACCCACTTTCTTTTTTTTTAGAATTTTTAGTTCTATGGAGTTAACTCAAAAATAACTGAACTCTGAAACGTGGCATGCAAATAGTTCTAATCTTAGCATACACACATGTTCAAGCTTAAAAACAAACTGAGTAAGATAAAAATAAAGGTGTTGGCAATTCCGAATATGTCTGCTTGGCATCTGCTAAGACCGTTAGAATGTCCTGATTAAAGTCCCCCATATTTTGTGACTTGACACAGATATACCTGCCAGATCTTGATGCTCAGAAGGCTCTGCAGAGCAGCAGAGAATGAAGGAGATGATAGATAGATGTCTCGCATATATCACAGCAGAACCTTATGGAGGGTGAGAGGAAAGGAAGAAGAAATCACCTAAACACAGAGACACTGGAGAGTGTTTTCTTCTTAGAACTGCAGTTCCTAAATACTTTTGTTGTATTCTGCTATGTTAAGCTCTGCAGTTATTGACTCTAAGCAGTTCCAGTCCATCAGTTACTCAGTGTATCACAATATACATTGAACTGGTCATACCACATTCCGTTCCAGTGAAACAAGAGCATCAGTGACTAATTTTGTGACGATTTAGCTCCTGATTAATCAGAGTGTTTAGGTATATGTTTCAAGGAAGAAAGATACCACTCAGGTACCCAAATGGTTTGCTTAGTTACAGTGTACTTAGTTTGGAGTTTACCTCCTCCAAAACCCCCAAGCCAAAAAGCCTTACGCCTATGCACTGGAGTTCCCAGCATCTTTAAGCTGCCCAAGAGAGACTTGGAATTGAGATATCCTCCAAGATCAAGGTCAGACTTCCCATTGGGTAGGGATGTGCAGGTCTTTTCTCTCTCTTCCTTTCTCTCTCAAGAGCCTTTAGAGAAGTCAAACACAGTCAAGAAGCTGGGATCCTATTCAAACACTTCCCATCTCACAGAGAGTTGCAGGCAGTGGAAGTAACACTCACTTTCCTTCATTCCCCTGCACCCCCCTTTTTTTGTCCTTCTGCGCAAACCTCTCTGCACTCCACCACGCAGTCACCAGTTCTGCAGTCCCTGGGCAGCCATACAAGAGGGACAGGAGAGAGTCTGTCTGCAGGGCTGAAAAAGGAAGGCAAGGCAGGGCAGATGGAGAAATCAAAATCATCGCTTTCTATAGACCCCTTTCAAGGACAGATGCAAGAGACAATCTTGGCCATAGCTTTCTGCAATTATATGACCTTTAAAACACATTTAATTGATTTTCATGTTGTCAGTAAATTCTTTCAAAATCATGAGAAGGTTTTGCTATTTAAAGAGAAGTTGTCAGACACTTTACAAATTGATATGGCAAGTTAGGATTGCCAGAAATATCCACCTGCGTGTCACAGCCCGTCACTCCTGATAGAGGGGCACCACTGCAGTGTGTTACTTCATACACGGGTGCGCATGTCACTCAGGAGAGTGACCAGCCTGAGCCCTGCCATACCCATGCTGGGCTTAAAGTTAAACATTAATTCACTGAAAAGAAGGGAATGCATAATTTTAGGCACCAGTGAGGCATACATGTGTAAGTACAGTAGACACTGGCAATATTCAGGGCTGCTGAGATGCAACAGATCACCCTTTTGAAAAGCCTTTTTTATCATGTAAGAAAGTGAGCTTAAATAATCTCCAAATTTTCAAGTATGAAGCATGGACAGATTCCCAGAAAATGTTACAAATACTGAAAATTTTCAAAGTATGTTTTAACTCCGAGTTGTATTTCTTGTCAAGAAATGAAGTACAGAGAGCCATTGCTAAAAGACCAAAACAAAATAGTGTTGCATTTGTGTATTTTATACATTAGAATTTGTCTTTGTCTCAGGCATGACTTAAAACCAGAAGAAATGGATCAGTTTCCTCTGTGCCTATGCAATGGACACACCTACACATAAGAACGGTAGTCATAAAATATTTTATCATTAACAAAAATCTTCCTCTGTGAAAATAATGCTGAAAGTGGGTTTTTCCATTGCATTAGTTAGAGCGTAAATGGTTTCTGGTTATGAACATAGCACTCAAGAAATGAGGGTTTCTGCCTATTACTTACCGATTTACATTCCATGCAAGTTAAAATGCAAGGAGTCATTTAGCTTTACGTCTCCTACTGGCACGTGCTGACTGCAGACATGCAGTCACACACAGTCCTGCAAACACCACTCTTGACAAGCTTAAAAACACAGTTTTACCAAGTGCAGCAATGACAATTCAGTTGAAAGAAGACAGTCCAGTGGCTGTAGTTACACCGTAATTGGAACCATCAGTGGAAGCAGCTATTTTCTAACTAAGAAATTGCTGATCTCTTTAGGCCTATGCAAAATAAGGGGGGAAAAAACACAACCTAATTAAAAACCTGCTTTGGAATATTGCACTAAACATTTTTTTAAAAGCTGGGGTTTTTTTCCCATTTGCTGCTTGCCAGATGTTAACAGGATTGCTGGTGCATTTGCACAGGTGATGGAGATCTTTGAGGGCAAAGAGATATATAAAATGCATCTCCTATTCTCAAATACAATTTATTATTTTTAACTGCCCCAAGTGAAAGCAATAAAATTCCCTGCTCAGCACTTGAGGAATGAGTATCTGACAAGGAATGCAGCAGAATTGCCCCCAAATAACTTTGCCCTGACCCACCAAACACAGGGATAAAACAAATGAGATGGTTCTTCACTCCCCTCCTCCTTTTCTGAGAAGTCAGCATTCTCCACTGAAAATAAACCAGTGTCAGTAAGTGACAATTCTGGAATTCTCCCTGGGAGTTAAATCCCAGCTGAGACACTAAATCACTTCATGAGAATGTGTCCTATTGCAAAACATTTGTATCAGGGTCCCATTGCACTGTCCTCGGGTGCATTCTTTTTTTAATAAAATAGGCATTTTATTCCACTTGGGCACATCATAAAATTGCCACCAAATAATACTTCATGTGGCAGTTCTGTAATAATGAAAGAGACATGCCGGGTACATTATTCTAAATGCTAGCCCTAATCCTCCAGGCAAATACTAACGGATAGTAGCAATTTGTGTAGTCATTGGAGCATAAAAATGAACTTTTAAAAATATCTAACACTTAAAAAACAAACAAACAAACAAACACAATAGTTTGCTTGTCAGAGCACAAACAACTTCCCCACAAAACATCTGAGAAAGAATGAAATGGCAAAAGTTTGGACAAATCCAGTTTAGTTGATGTGGGTGGGTCTCTGCCTGCACTAGGAAATTCTGATGCTTTCCTGTTTTGTACTGGCATGAATGTAGCTGCATTGAAGGAGCAACAAAGGAAGCAGTAATGTGCACATGAGGAGACAGATTTATCAAACTGAAAAACATTACCTGTTTCCCTCCTACAAGACAGTAGGTACCATAGCTACCAGCAGCCGTGCTAAACCAAAACCAGTAAAAAGTGACTGTAGAGACAAACACCAAATGTATAAGTGACATTGCAGATAGACACACAAAGCCAAGGTCCACAGGTAAACAGGCCCATTTCCACTAGAAAAACAATGACACTAGGCTCTCTCTGATAACTGACCTGGTAGGAGGCAAAACCCTCTGACTTCAATCCACATGGCTATGATTCAAACTTAACTTCTCACCTGAACTCCAAACTTTCACTGAAAATTGTAGAACACATTGCCTTGGCATCAATGAAAAAATTTAATGCGTCCTTTTCTTTTCTAATTAAGTGGTTGAAAACAGACAAGCAGACTGACCCACCCATGCAACAAAACTGTAATTTCCCTTTTTTTCACTATACTCCCCCTCTTCCCCACTTTTGAATGTTGAAACCACACAATTTTATCTTTCCTTTCTGTAAATTAGGAGCTTTCATGCTTGAGGGCAGCAGGAAAAGCTGCTGCCCACCTCCTCATGGTCAGACCCTGGACATCAAGATACACCAGCTACACGTCCTGGGAGCCCACTGCAAAGGCCCAGGCAGTGATTCACAGCTGCCCTGTGGGACTAGCATGCTAGGAAAGCTATTGATCCTCCAGCCAACCTGGCTCACAGGAAGGCATTTATCCATCAGCCTGACAGCAGGATGTCAGACGTCCATGTAGTGCTGCACTGATACATGTCTCCTGACATGGCCCTTATAGGAACACCTGGCCAAGGAGGTCAGACACAAGCTCAGTTTTTTCCTCAGGTTGAGGAAAGCCAAGTCACGTACCATAGAGCCAGGACAGAAAGCCCAGAGCCTACCTCTACCTCAGTGATCAGGGCATTCATTTGGGAGGAAAGAGTTCGGGTCTTGATATGTGCATCAGAGATCTTTGTAGCTTCTTTTTAATAAACAACAAATACATGCATATAAACATTACAGCATATATATATATTTAATTGAGCTTTGTCTAGCATTTGCTGAGGGTGGGTACCCTCTGCTTATTGTGATAAGTGGTACTAATGAGCACTATTTAAATTTTGAGGGAGTTATATCCATGTTTGTGCAGGCCTGATCCAACTGGCTGTGTGTTAAATGTGTTTGCAGTGTGCCGATTGCACTGGGTCCCTTCTGAGGGCTGCAGGACCACCCCAGGTGTAGCCAGATGAGCAAGTGCTTCTGAGGCTCCACTGGAGGTGCAGAATATAAACCAAAGCACCTCAAGCAGGGAGTGACTTGGTGACTATAGGACTGGGAGGCAGCCAACTGACGGCTTTTTGGCTTTGTATTTTGGTATTTCCAGCTTGAGCACCCATGCCCTTTGTGGGGTTGAGTCTGAAGCTCCAAGTTCACAGAAATATATTGCTTGTGTTACCAGATAGGAATGCTTCTCCTTCAAATCTTACTTTCTATCTTCATCGTTACAAATACTTTTATCTGAATTATGTGGTAAACATATTTTCCCAAACTATTTTCAAGGAACAAATAATATGAAGCATCACCTCTGAAAAAAACCAAACAAACATAGCAATTATTTTGTAAAGACTAAAACCTTTTCATGAGAATATTTAAGACAAAGGAAAAGGAATACATGGACTTAGAGCCTGATAGAAGAATGAGCTGAGGGTAAAGGATGAGTATAATTTGAATATTCTGTCTTTTGAAAACTGCCACTTCTCCAGCTATTTATAATATGATTCAGTTAATGAAATGAACTGGCTTGAACATGGAAGACATCAGAATTCAGCGAACATTGTTTATTAGTCAACAGTCATGCTTAGCAACATCTCTGTGAGTGTTTGGTGGAAATCTGTGAAACTACGCTTTTAGGGGACAGAATGTGCTTTTTGAATTGATCTGAAAAGTACCTTACACTCCTGTTTATCATACACATAGTACAAATTCAAATGGTAAAGTTCTAAACACCCATCAGTTGCAAGCTTCACTCAGAAAATATTAATAAATTCTGCCCAAAACCTTAAATTGTAGTTTTTGAAGATGACTGACTTCCTCTGATACAGTTATCCTAAGCTCTCAAAATCAAAATGTCACTACAACAATTTCTTAAAGTTTTCTGCCTTTTCCCTCTCTCTGTCTAGATGGAGAATTTCCATCAAAATACGTTGCTCACTTAAGCCTTCATATTTTTGCTGATTCTGTGTGCTAGAAAGGAGAAAATAAATACCAAGAATGTTTTTCAAAATGTATTACCAGACACAGAAGAGATAGAATCAAGTTAGTTATCTCCATGACCTCAGCAAAAATGATAGATTGCACTTTTGGTGATAGAAGGGACCAGATCAATATTCAGTTTCTGTGAGGCAACATTCTCTCAGCTCTGGAAAGACAATGAGAGAAGCAGTTGAACCAGTGTTTTCTCCCTCTTAGATGTAGCTTTTACGTGCCAGTGTGGTGGCTATGCTAAATCACAGTCTCTCAGAGGATATTACCACTAAGGAAAAGCACATGGGAAACTAGTAAATGGTACTAAAACTGACTGGCTTTTCACCTCTGTTGCTGGTAACTCAACAGGTTTCCCATTTCTGTGCTTGATGAGATACTCTAACTTTGGGAAAAACCTTCACACACGCAGAGCTGTGACATACATTTCAGTGTTATCCCTATTTTGCTGAGCAGACAGCCCCGCCTCAGCGCGGGCACGGGTGTTCACATTATAAAAACAGATGCTTTAATGCTGTGCATAATGACATAACAAGATCCTGTGGCTATAAGATGAAGTTAGATAAGTTCAAATGGTAAAGCCCACAAATTTCTACTGTGAGGAAATTAAGCAGTTAAACAGCTTATGAAAGGATGCAGTAAATTCTCCATGACTTCAAGTCTATGTCAATAGTGAATTTTTTCTCACCTGGCTCAAATGTTCTGGGCACAAACCAAGAACTGCAGGGTGAAATTATATGGTTTGTCCTATAAGGAAAGTGGAAAGAAATGAATATTAATAACCGCTCTTGGCTTTAAAATCTATCAGTTCTCTGAACTCTGATCAGAGTCCCACTAAGACATTTGGAACTATTCTCCAGTCTATTGTTCTGAGATTTTAAAAACTTAGTAATTTTGGAAACATGCTCCGATTTTGTACTGTTTGCTCTGCTTTTTAGTCTCCTGACTTTTTTTTTGAAAAAAAAAAAAAAAGATTAAAAGCCCAATCAACAACAAAAACTTTCCCCAAAATCTCTGCTTAAACTACATATTTTTGCCTATTTCAGATGCAACCCTAGTTTTATGCATTCATTACAAGATAGTTCAAATAATTTTTTAATCGCTTAATTTTGATTTTATTCTGAAAGACCAATCAAGTAGCTTTTTCCAAAGATTATCAGGGGTCTTATTTAAGCAATCAACAGATAATTAAAGTATAGCATGTGCTAAACATCTCTGCAGGCATCACTTACTGTGTTAAGGATTTACTCAATGTTTGAAGAAGTAGAACCCTAAAGTTAAAATCCAAAATCCATGTTTAGTTTATTTTAAATAGTGAATACAAATCAGCTCCCTCTGAAATGGCTGACCGATATTAGACCTATTCTGTTATATAATATCAAAAGTAGATAAACGATTCAAATTCATTTCCCCTTTGACTTCCTGAAATCTAAGTAAGTTAATGCACCTCTTTCTTCATCACCTGTCTTTCATATGGGGGACAGCGGAAGATAGAGATCTGTCCTACTAAAGAATCTGCAGACAATTGACTTTCAGGCTAACCCCTAATATGTATAATTCATTTTCCAAATGAAATCCTGCCAAACGTGGAGAGTTTGTGTGCAAAAACATCCTGATGTGGTTCAATATTTTATTCAACAAATCAATATCATTATTATTCTTGGCCTAGTTTCCTAAGAAATTGAAAATGAGTAATCCTGATATGTGTCTTCCCTTAATAACTTCTAAGCACATGGCCAATTTCAGTTGCATTTTAAGAGCAATAAAGGTGTGAAATATATTAAATTCCTAGAAGGTTGTTAAACTGAACTAAGGAGAATCTTCTATTACTGCTCCAGTGAAAAATGACAACAGTATTAGACATCAGCGAATGCAACACTTTGTGGGCATCCCAGATCTGGGAACAGGTTTGGTTGGCATTTGCACTGCAGATCAGACAAGAACTACCCATAAGACAGAAAGCTATATATTAGACTTCAGTACCTTTGCTGCTCATTAAACTATTTTATGTACAGTGATTGATAAATTTTGAAAAAAATTTTCTAAGACAAAAGTGTTTGTGTAGTCCCAGCCTGCTGCCCACCAAGTGGCTGCCTGTGGGTGCCATCCAGGCTACAGGCCAATTCCATGCAAAAGGTTGCCTCTGCCTCCCAAGAACGACTGCTGCCATTCCCCATCCTCCACGGACAAAGGGGAAGACCGGGAGTCCTCCTACTTCACTGGGTACTTCAACCCAGGAGCCATCATCTCTACCCCATGTCCTGTGAGCAGCTCCCAAAAACTAGTCTCCAGCCCTCCCTCCTAAGAAGGGCTGGACAGCTGATCACGAGAGCCATAAAATCTCATGCAGTAATTTCATCATAATAATATTTGCGCTACTTCATTACATTGTTATGGCTTTGGTTTTCTGTTGGAATTCTGTGTTTCTATCTTCTTTTTTGTAAGTGAAGTTCTCATCTGCAAGCTAAACAATATAGAATTATGTTGTATCTATAAGGAGAAAAAAGACACTACAAAAAAATAAAATTGAAAAATGACCAGGCCTCTATGTCAATATTTTTCCTGGAACTGATAAATAGATAGACTGCAAGAAAAATTGAAAATAAACTTTAAAATATGGCTGTAATAGCTAACCAATTTGGACAGTCCTACGGAAACTTAGAAAATCAAGTTCAAGCCACAGAGATTTAAAATATAAAGACAGAAAGATCGTATTCTTAGACTCCTAAACACATAGGACAAAATATTTGTTTTGACTGAAAGATCTCCTAATATATATTTTTTAAAATGTTTACTTACATAAGACAAATTTATATGTATAAAGAATAATGTACTCTTCATACCCTGACATCATCCATCTCATCTCACTGATGAAAACCAATTGTACTACAGACCTTAAATATTTTGTTACTGAAAGTTCAGCTAGAAAAACAAATGCCTAACAATTTTATTGTTCAGTTCTTGAAAGAATTCTGGTTTTCATTAAAGCAAAGACTAGTTATAAAAGCTGCTTTTCAAAGGCTGTGTATGGTACCATTGACTGACATTAGGTACCTAAATGAAGCCTATGGTGAGAGTCAATCATGGCATATTTGCATCATCAATCACTAGATCAATCACTAGCAACCAATTGCTACAGAATTAAAGCCTTTGAGAGCATCTACAGCATGGACAGCCAAAGCATGATAAAATCGCTGTCCCTGTGTTTTTAATTAGTTAAGATGACATAGGAGTGCTTCGCTCTGGCATTGCAAATCACCACGTATCGCCAAGCCACAGCATTTCTGATTCTGAGCAGGACTGAGGCTTATTGCTAAGAAATGTTAAAGACAATCTCCTGTAGTAAATAAACATGTGATACTTCGGATGTAAAGATTTTTATTTTTTTTAGAGCCTGGCTCTATGACAAACCAGTTTGTTACTTCAGGAGTTTTGCCACTGACTTAATTGGACACAGAGTCAGGACATAACAAACCATTCAAGGTAATTGCTGAGCGTATGCTGATGCGAGGTAGAAGTGTGCTGCTACTGTTTCTCTACTCTTCCCTTTCATGCTCTGTCTGAAATAAACTCTTTTCTCTACGCAGTACACCTTTTTTTTTTACTCTCCCTTTGTAGGGAGACAATCCAGACAAGATAACATAGATCTCTTGCAATGCAGAGTATTAATCATTCTGAATCATTTCCTCAAGTGCCTTTACCTTATTTGCAGAAAGCACAACCTATCAAGAGTAGTCAGGTTTGAGAACCCCAACATTTCCTCTGTCTGCTGTCTGAAAATTCTCCTTAAATTTTTCATGCTTATTCTCATTTGAAAGGTAGATTTTATTAAAAAGTTTGAAAGTAAATATATCCAGCTGTTCTTTAAGTTATGCAAGGTTGGAAAAAATACAGTTTTCCTACTGTATGAAGAAGAAAAAAACACCTTGCCTTTCCCTGCACAGTTAGGAATTCTTGCTCTGTTAAATTTGGCATGTATGTTACTCTTATTCTGCAACATTTACACGATTGTGCTAGATGATAAAAATCCCCACCACCAGTAAGAGAGGAAAAAATAACTTCTGATTGCATTCACTCTCCCCAAACCCAGATCCCACATCCAAGTGTAATGAAACTTCACCACCCCACACTCTTCAGATTAAAGTCTTAGTTTCTTCTGCTCTCTGGGTCAGTTTCATACAACTGGTTTCAATACAAGCAGGCAACCGGGCCAGTCACTTACTGATTTCAGTTGCTTCTTGTCCTACTGGGTGGTAAGAACCTCCTATGAAATGCTTAGTGACTTTATCTTGTGCTGACCTCCAGGCAGCTGAGTGCTCTCAGCATCTCAAAAGACTGAACCCCTGCATTTAGCTTCAGACGTGGTCACAATATAACTATGAGGTGCTTTTAAAGTAGTTTTCAGGACTGCCTGTTCCCTTCTTCTGCCAGGGACATCAGTGGTGAAGCATTGACTTTCCGTTACATAAAAGAAGGCAAAAAAGCAGGCTCAAGCTTCGTGTCAGAATAAGGATAATAGGGATGTGCCACACAGTCCTTCTGAACTCATGGGGCACCTCTGCTGTTACCTGAGAGTGAAATAAGTCAGCCTAGAAGCTTTTATCTCCCTGAAATGTTAGAAAATAGCCGAGCAGACTAACAGAAGTGGGCCCCAGCCACACAGCATCAAACATACTGTAGGTCTGACCCTGCAGAATCTGTGTCTGCCTCAAAAAAAAAAAAAAAAGGAAAATGGATGCGAGAAGAGACAGGAATTGTACCCTGCAATCCTGTGTGCCTCCCTGCACGTGGAGATGGCAGAGCAGGGTATTTCAGCTAGAAAGGGCAAAGCAGAGCCAGGGAAAGGGTGTGGTGGGGACCAGGCATGCTCAATAGTTCTTTATTTCTACAGCTGTATAGGAAATTTTAGCTGTTGGCAGTCTGCCTTGGCAAGCCACACCTTGTCACCCTTTCTGAGCAGAGAGGAAAGAAAGAAGAAGGGGAGCTAAATAAGAGCCCTCTGTGGATTCAGCCACCGGTCCAGGGGTGTACTGAAACGTGGTGTTTGAGTACCTGCTTTGCTTTGGCTATAGGCTAGAGATTTCTGCTTTACCCTTAAATTGAGGCATACTTGTTGGCCTAAGTGCTGGAATAGCAAACACTGGTAGGACTGTGAAACATATAGGAAGACTAGTCGCTTTCCCCTTCTCAGCACGGGAAAGAGCTCAGTTGAAATACTCTGCCCCATTTGGACTCTGCACTTCACGGAGGCAGCCAAACGGAGATAGCCCTGAGGAGAGCAATGGAAATTAATCTGAGGTCCAGAAAACCTGACGTAGAAGGAAAGATTGAATAAACTGGAGTTGTTTAGAGAAAAGGATTGAGAGGAGACTTGATAACAATCTTCAGCGTGTAAGGCTGCAAAAAGAAAAGGAAAGGAACAAACTGTTTTCCAGGTCCAGTGTGGTCAGCAGGAGAACTAATATACTTTATTTGCAGTATGAGAAATTTGAGGAAAAGAGTCCTCTAACAAAGAAGAAAATAAAACACTGGATAGTTTTTCTGGAGAGGTCATTCTGAGTGGTGTTTAAGAACAGAACAGACAAATCTCTATGACAAGTGATGTTGGTTTAGCTGATCTTTCATGGGGACAAGGAGTGGGCTTCATCATCTTCCTTAGATCATAGCTTGAGAAAATTCTAAATAAGATAAACTGTGTATCATGGTCGCACCATAAACCCCTAGACAGTACATTGTGAATGAAGGTCAGCAAGGACTGTGCCACACTGAGAGGCCAAACGGATTCCTTGGCACTTTAGTGGAGGATCTTGGGTACTTACTTCAGGGCATATTGTGTGTGGAGCATTACCTACTGGCACTCACTCTCCTTTGTCATTTCCAAGTCATTTCTGCCTATCTGGGAGCTGATTCAGAGAAGACAGTCTTCCAGTCACTGATAGAGCCTCACTTGGCCTCCTGTCATATGAGGGAGGAAGGGGTGTGGGAAAAGAAGCCGTATCCTCACACCAGTTGTTAGAAATCACAGCTTTTTTTTAGGTCAACAGAATTCTCTTATATCTGCTTCCAAATTTGGATTAACAAGGAACCAGAGCATCTCCACAGTAAGCAGAGCCCTGGGGTGGGAAACAGCCTGCTTCTTAGATAAGTTAAAAAAGAGGACTAAAGAGACAGAGCCACATCCTACATACCTCCTGTATATGCAAAGGGGCCAAGAGCCTTCTGGCCACCCCCAGCTCAGGTGAATTCTCTCTTCTAACCAGCCCAAGGACAGCAGGAATCCTTCCAGGAAGGGTCACCATCTTTTCTTCCTGCTGGCCAGACAGTGTCCTCGCTCTCATTCAGCTCTGCAGGAAGCACATTCTGGTGAGCGCTGCAGTTTAAGGAATGCAGGCATGTTAATTATTAGAGCTTCAAAAGATACAAGTTCCAGTGGGCTGGATTCCAGAGCTCTGAATTAAATGAAAACCTCATCTTGATCTCCCTTGGCCCACAATGTGGGTTGTTAGTAAAAAAAAATAAAACAAAAAAAAACCCCAAAAAAATGAGTACATACAGAAGATGGGTTACAAGTACAAAACAATAGTACACAGCTTTAGGAACATGGGATCATTTTAAAGCGGAAGCTGCTGTTGGGCAGTGTTCCTTATACAGGCTTACTCTTCACTGCTGTTAAGAAAATTCAACAGGAAGATTTCAGTGTAATATTTACATTGCTCTCCTTTAAAACAGTTGTAAGCACATCTCATCCTTCTCTACTGTTTGGAGTTCACAGGACCATGCAACATAATGGGTGCCACTGAGATTCTGAAGGCCGCAAGCAAAAAGGATCATTTCAAAATATTTCAGAACTGAGTTCCTCTATCTGTAGTTTCCCATCTTTCCCTAACGTAGTTTCCTGCTGTTTCTGCACTTTTGCAGGAGTCTGTAAAGCTATTATTCTGCTGCTTGCCTCCCTCTCCGCCTGAGGAAGCCTGTGAGAGAAGCAAGAAAAATATCAGATGTTTTCATCCTCTATCTGCTCAAAAGCTGTGATTCTAGGCATTGGAGGTAGGAAGGGTAGGTAGCAAAAGTATTTCTCCACTTCAAACTACTCAGGTAAGACAGCACAATGCAGGACAGAAATTCAAAATTTGATCTGTGCTGCTTAGGTTCCTGCTGTGACACACATGGATAAAATAAGCTTTTTTAGATTATGATTAGGTATCAGATGGCTCATCTAGTAAAACATTAGATCAGATGGTATCTAAAGAAATATGAGGCGTATGCACAGAAGGAAGGGAAGGATAATTCTCTCCTGAGAGCTTGAGAGCCCAGCTACCATCACAGTTGAATGCCATAGAAAATAGCAGAATCTTATTCTGTACCCAAAAAAGTATTTTTCCATTGAGTGAGAGAGGAAATCATGTGAAGACTGACTCAGCCATAGAGGCATGCCTCCTCTCTATCCAGGAAGAGGCACAAGCTTCTCCTTGCTAGCCCACCGGTGCAAGCTGTCTGAATGTCAGAAGGTGCAAATCTCCAGCTCCTTCTACTCTTCAGACACTCAGTTCGTTTTGTGAACCACAGAGGTTAAATAAATGCTATTTCTAAAGGTAAAAATCTCTACTATTCACTGCTAGCACGTGACATTTCTCCTCCTCTCATGATGGCTGCAGCTTGTGTCCGAATGGATTCAGCACAACTGAAAAGTCAGCGCTCCTAACTCTAGTTCTGTTTCTTACTTGCTGGATGGTCTGGAGCAAGTAAGTTCAATCATTTGTGCCTCAGTTTCCCCACATGTCAAATGGAGCTAATGATACCTCTCTAAAGCCCCTGGAAATGGATGACTGAAAAGCTCTAGACACTACTATTAGCTTATTTCCCCAGCAGTTCTTAAAATTGCATGGGACTCTCTCACAAAAATACAGGTCATTTAAAAAGAGTCAGAAAATTTCTCACAGTTCAGACTCTAAGCAGAAGGAATATGGTCCAAATGTAAGAGTCTATCTAGTGAGAATCTGGAGTTTCTCATTCAATTAAAATACAGACAGCTAACTCAAACTCCACTTCTTACCTCACTGATGATGACTAATTCACAAGAGTTCCCCAGCACCTAAACAAGGCAGAGTTTGCTGTGAGCGGGCAAAAGAAAAGGATCCATGAAAGACACAGATATTATGCTCTCAACACGTTCCAAAAACATCAAGGATGAAAAATTGCATTTCAATATAGCCAAGAGTTCAAGTACTATAAAAGCACCATTAAAATGTACATTTGTATTGCATCACTGAGGCAGAGCATCAAAGGATACACACTAGAGTTTTACTTCACTGACTTTAATAAAGGCATTGCTATATCCTGGCTGCGTTAGGACTATCTCTTTATGACTTTACCTTTGCTATCCAAATACATACATGAGGTGCCAGAAGTTGTGCTAGAAGGACTGCACTGAAGAAAAACATTCTTACAAAAATAGTAATAGATACTCTGTATTTGACTGGATAATTACCTACACAATTATGAATGAATGTGCAATTGTGAAAACTAAAAAAAATTAGGCTTAACATTTACCAGTGCAGGCTTTTATAGTAGCGCCAAAATGGAAATCTTCTGTTCCAAAGTGCAAATCGATGCAGTCTGGATTAAACGGCACAGGTAATCAACAGGTGATGGTGGTAGTTGTGTGGACTCACCAAAAGAAAAGGACAAAAGCACCATTTTGGAAACATATTACACATCTGCTGTAACATCCTGTATCCTGTAAAATCAGGATATAAATCCAGAAATCTGCCTTCTGTTACAGGAAAAAGCTTGAACCAGGGTTTTCAAGCACAGTACTGCATCCTGAAATGCTCAAGTTATTTTCAGTAAAATTTCCTGCAAAATTAGAGCCTGTGTGATCATTCTTTTTGTGTTCACCTGTGTAGTCATTCCAACGATTTCTTAATGATATTTCCAACCGGCTTCTAACTCTGGTAGAATCGTGAAAGATAGCTGAATTCCTCCTCCTTTTTTTTTTTTCCAGAAAATAGACAGATGGGTAGAGATGCTATCAGAGTCTTGGCTCTGAGAAAACTTGCAGTTGTGAGTTCAAGATATGAGAGAAGCCTCATGGGAGAAAGCCCTTATATAAACACCCCAATGATGGGAAAAGCTTTGCCTGGGGCTCACATCCTCTTAGATAGTGAAAGTCAATCACCCATGAGACAAAAAACCATAGGAAACCAGGCTTCATTAGTTCTGCTGCCACAAAATTACTTGTTTAACAAAATGGCTATTCCAGTATTTTTGAAGAAAACCACTGTACTGTAGGCATGTGCAAGTGTGGATTTTTTTTCCTTTTTCACTGTGCTACTCTTTATTAAACTATAAATTGTGTACCTAACTCACCAAGAAACACTGTCTCACTGCTGTAAATAGGAAGACAAATAAAATAGTGACCTATGAAGCACACAACATGAGAGTTAAGCGAATGTTTGCACAACAAAACCATGACACAATTCTACTGAGAACAACAAAGAATGAAAATTTAAACTACTTGCCTACTTCAACAACAAGTGATGCCTGATTTTTAGTGTTTAGCAGAACATGGAGGGGGAAAAAAAAAAGCCCAACATCAAGCTATTCAGAATTTTCTTGTCAGCAGTATATGTGTCCTAAATTTTCAGCAGTGGTTTTGCATGCCAAAACACCTGAAACAAGGTTTATTATTGGAGAGCAAATTTTGAAAATATAGCTAAAAACCCCAAGTCTATTTTGACATCTCATAGCTGGTCAACTCACAAAAACAGCATACAATATCTTCAGTTATTTTCTTTTTAATCATGGGTTGCGTGTGTACTTTTTTGCTTCTTGGAGTTCTCACTCTGTTTGGGAGAAGAGGAAATTTAGTCACAAAAGTCCCTCTGTGTTCTTGACACTGGGCACTCTTCAAACACTAAAGCAAGTTACAGAACTGCAATAATATGCCCATCACATTCTGGATTTCATATATACACACACACAAAATACCCTCAACACCTTACAAATCTTTTGCTGTTGTGATTGCACCAGCATTCACAAAAACAGCGTAGAGACTTCAGACAGGGTCAAGGAATTGAATCTTTTGGGTTCCCCACTATCATCGGACTGAAAGTAAGGCTCAGTGGCTTGCTTCCCTGGTGGTCCCTCAGTGTGGATTTATACTGGTTTACATTTTTCAGGTCTGCTTCAGGAAGCAGGCTACAGACTTTAAAAAAAACCCAACAACCCGAGTTCACCTCAAACCAAGTGTCCAACAACCATAAGCCTCACTGGGCTCTGGCTCAAAAGCCTCAGAAAACAGGGAGGGTGAAGGTGGCAGTAGTCCCATATGTGAAATACGCACATTAGTATGGACAGAGATCCATCCACTGCTCTGGAGAGCAACTGCCTGAAGGATTTATTCATTCTCTCATGCCTCTCACAGTTGCACTTACTCTTTTCTTACTTTTTCATCTCATCTTTGCAAAGAAAGTATAGTTTGTAAAGGGCTGCAGTCACACAGACATGAATCAAAACAAGTTTCTTTTAGTTTAGTCCCTTGTCTGTATCATCCCTAGTTAGTAGGATGACAGGAAAACTCTTTTTAGTTGCAGCCAGATCAAAACTTCTGTGCAATAAAATTTTCTTTATCCTTCTTAAGGCCCACTTAAACCAACTTTCCCCCTTTACTGTTTTGTTTAAATACTCGGGTTTTTTTCTCCTATCTCTTTTTTAAGTAAAGTCTCCATAATCTTTCTCTTTGCACCTTAAATATTTATTCAGTTTGTTACCTCCTTCCTTCACTTTCTGTGACATCGTAACCATTTCCAGCTTATTCCCCTACCATGGGACCTGCACTATATGTCTTGTCAAACTTCTTCATATCTAATTTTCAGTTCTCTCCACCCAGGTTTTATACAACTACAGCAACAGCAGAATGTAGGAGGTAATTGAGCATCGGACTGGAGCTAGGAGAAACACCGAAGTTGGGAAGACAATGAAAGAAATACAGAAATATCTGCTTATTTTTTCAAGGTTGGCATGCTATATAACTATACTCTGTTTCATAACCTGGGCAGAGTTGACTGGTATCACTCCAATTAAATGCAATTTTGCATTTAATGGACATGTTTAGATAGGGGATTTTAATCTGTGTCTCAAATCCCAGACAATTACTGATTCTTAGATGATATACACACACCCCTCTGCAGTGTTTACAGATCATTCATCAAGCCATTTTGTAATTATTTGACATTCTTTCTTTTCTTATTTTAGTATCTTTGGTGAATTTCACTGATATGTTCCCTAATCAATCTTTGTCTGTAACTCAGTGGTTGACTCAACATCCCTGGAGGCATTTAAAAGATGGGCAGGTGTGATGCTTAGGGACATGGTTTAGTGGCAGACTTGGTAGTGTTCGGTTAACAGTTGGATCAATGTTTGTAAGGGTCTTTTCCAATCTAAATGATTCTG
>VXBO01005495.1:432196-508321 GCA_013400135.1 Rhinoptilus africanus
CCCGCTCCGCTCCGCCTTGTTTCTCTGTAAATAACATTTCTGAAAATGAACCATCCTGCTTTTGGCACTGGACTGCTTATGCCAAGCTGACTACACCCTTCCCCTGGGGTGTAAGGTCATGAATCATGATAAACACAGCAGTATAGGAATTTCACACCTTATAAAATGATTGTTTACAAGTATCAGCAGTGATTACTCTGAAAGCATTTCAGAAAAAAAAAAGGGGAAAAAGTTAATTAGATATGCAGACACAGTAATTAGGCTGTAGCCACTACCAGTTATCTCTTTACCCAGCAGTCTAAGTCTTCCTTTATTCTTCTGCTGATTTTTTTCCAAGGAAGCTTAACCCCCTGCAATCCTACTCAAGAGGAGAAACATCATGCAAATACCCTGCCCCTGCAGCACAAAACTCTAATTCAGTTCCTTTCCTTGCTCCCCAGGAAGAAACAAGCCAAGAGGGTGCCTTGTGGGTTATAGTCATTTTGATTACTAGCTTGAGACGAGTCAGACTTGGAGACTATCCAAACTATTCAATCTTGTAGCCTTCCCTTATGCAATTGCTCCAAGCACAATCCCACTGGGAGCAGGCTGACAGAAGACATCCAGCACTCGTGAGCCTGTGTCCTTTTGATGGGTGGCATGGATGGCCAGCCACATCAAAGCACCACNCTTAGGATTCTAAATGGCTGACTAACACTAGAACCCACACCAGCTAAACTCTATGGCACCTAAGCACCATTACTCTAAGTGCCTCCACTACTTTTTAAACCATGTTGATGCACATGTTTAAACTGATTTCAAAATTTGTATGCTGCATATTCCATGGTCCTCCACTGATTTAGTCATCATGTAAAAATAACACAGTCAAATGTGATGAGGAGGTCTGTTAGTGACATAAACAAGGACTATGACTGGAATGGAAACAGCTATATGTAGGCACATGTTCATTGAGAAGGAAACCATCTGTAAGAGTCAGGCATCCTGGGAAACACGAATTAAGCGGGTAAGTGCTCCAATACAGATATCNAGTTAATTAGATATGCAGACACAGTAATTAGGCTGTAGCCACTACCAGTTATCTCTTTACCCAGCAGTCTAAGTCTTCCTTTATTCTTCTGCTGATTTTTTTCCAAGGAAGCTTAACCCCCTGCAATCCTACTCAAGAGGAGAAACATCATGCAAATACCCTGCCCCTGCAGCACAAAACTCTAATTCAGTTCCTTTCCTTGCTCCCCAGGAAGAAACAAGCCAAGAGGGTGCCTTGTGGGTTATAGTCATTTTGATTACTAGCTTGAGACGAGTCAGACTTGGAGACTATCCAAACTATTCAATCTTGTAGCCTTCCCTTATGCAATTGCTCCAAGCACAATCCCACTGGGAGCAGGCTGACAGAAGACATCCAGCACTCGTGAGCCTGTGTCCTTTTGATGGGTGGCATGGATGGCCAGCCACATCAAAGCACCACAGACATTATCTGGAAAGAGGTGAAGGGCAGCTTCCCCAGCCTCCCTGTTCCAGCCGAGGAGGGGTCAAGGGCAGACGACCTGTGGCGCACACAACCAGGGCAGAGAAACAGCTGCTCAGTCTCACTTCCGGCCTGGAGCCACCACTTCTCAGCTAAGACGCAGGGATCCTGGTCTAACAAAAAACCTGCTGTAGCACACCCAGGCTACAGTTTGTGTTTCTTTCCACTCCAGTTTAGTTGCAAGTACCACCATATTTAAAGTGGGAAGCCAACAGTTTTCTACCTCCCCATACAGTGTTCACCCCCAATCTGCGGTCACAAATAACACATGCAAATTCCTTGTCGCTCTGCAAGGTGTGTGCACCACACACTTGAAGTACAGCAGTTCTCACCTTTGTCTCACCCCTCTGTGCAATCAGCTGTACGACATTGGACAGGGTACGTTCTACATGCCACAAACAAATCTCTTTCCCTCACTCAGCCTTTTGGCAACAAAGATTACTTATGGCCTCAGGCTTTTTACATTTAGAAAATTCTCTTTAAAGATGAAAACTCCACACAGGGACTTTCCAGACCCTTTAGAGCTATTGGAAACAGCAACAGCGTGAGTCCTCCTCCACTCTCACCAGTGAGGTATTTAGGAGTTCCTCTGGGCTCATCTTAAAAATACCCAGAGCACAAAAATAAGTCATGCCTGAAGGTCAGTTAAAATGAAATCTTCCAAATGGTGTTGAAAGTGTCCTGCTAAAGGCAGCTGAGAGTAGAGGCTGGGATTTATTTCCCAACACCTTTCATAACAGCTCAGTCGGTACTTATGACAATGGCAAGGGGGAACCAGGGAAAGATTCCAGAGGGTCAAATATTGCAGATCCCTTCATTTCTCTGCAGGGACCTGGTCAGACTGACTGAAATGGTGGGAGTGTGCCTAGCACAACAAGGTCCCGCTCCATGACCAGGGATCCATAAAAGGGGTTACAGAAGACAACAGCTACACCTTCCCCTGCCATTCAGCCATAGGAGGGGTCCAGCGGTTGTTGAATTTACAGGTTCTCTGCAGAGAAGACATCTATGGGCTGGCTGCCCTACCAGTGCTGTCATCCGTAGCGGGAATATAGTGCAACGGAGACTGCAGGCATGCATGAATTTCAGATTTCTATTTCTTCCCACAAATTAAACCCTTTTACAGTTATATTTCTCTAAAGATATTCTGGGCATTAGTATTTGTTCTGCACAGCTGTGAGAGGCTTCTTTGACTTCATATAGAAGTTACATCTGCTATATTCACCATCTGCTATATTCACAGGAAAGTGTAATATATAAAAATAATATTAAGGTGGAGATAGGAGATGACTAAATGAAAGCAGAAGATTAAAATCCTTGTTCTGGGGCAGAAGAAAGTCATTAATTTTGGTGGTTGCTGCTCACTAGCAGGTTTGATTATTTTATGTTTCCCATCTCTTTACCCTTTTCTGTTTAATTATTCTCCCTTATCAGTCATTTAAAGACTAAGACCTTCAAGACTAGCTTAATTCAGTCTTGTCCTCTTTTATGTTTTCTTGTCAAGACTGCTGTTATCTACTTCTTCTTCCATCTGTGGCTTATTTGTTCTGCCAAGGCAACGAGCTTCTCTTTGTCAGCTCCCCAAGGTCGCCTCTGGGACATCTTCCATATGAGTAGCTATATCCAAAACCAATGGCTCCAAGGTCACCTGCACATCCCTTTGCCTTTGCAAGGCCTCACCTCATATCTCCTCTACCCACTCACAGAAAATCACAGTAACTAACTTGTACATAAACCAAATGTGCTAAAAACTGACGTTCTTATTCCTCTGCCTATTTGGCAGTCCTTGGGCTGTGGTTTTCCTGGAGGAGGAACTGTATTTTTCAGCTATGTCTAGACTGGTCAAACTAATAGTGTCTGAGCACAGGCCCACCACAGTCACCCATCTTCCTGGTAGCATGGCCTCTGACATGGTTTTGGCTTGGGCTGGCTGACTCACTTCCAAGCATTACATAGGCACAGATCAAGTTTGGACATTAGAATGGGCCAGGGACCATTTCCAATAGGCAGTCGACAGGTCCAATGTTGTTTGGGAAAGAAAAGCGCTCAGCTGTATGGACGCGAGCTCTGCCATGTCAGCGTGGAACGCTCTGACATCCTACCAGACGTTACTGTAAATCCCAGTCCTCACAACAGGGACTGCTTGGGATGTGTGCGGCGCCCGTGCCCCTGGGGATCTCAGCCATGACTGATATTCCCACTTGCTGCTTGAACTTCAATAACTAAACTAACTCAATAACTAATGGCTGTATTTTGTCATGTCTAAGATTTTATGAGTGCATAAGAAAATTTTTGCCTTTTTTTTTTTTAAATTGAAAGGTGTTCCTTTCTTAAATTCATAGGGACACTGTAAGGAGAAAAAACAATTCCAGTCTCACGTTCATTTGAGGGAAGCCAAACGGAAGGATCAGAAGTCTCTGCACTCCCATTCCCCTTCTTGAGCCATCTGAACTACCTTTGCTGGCTCAAGGTTTAACAGGGAGTAGCCAAGTCCACCAGGGGCTTTCTCTGCAAACCCTGCCTGTGAACCCTGTGGGTTCCTCTTAAGGGACCACGCTGGAGCGGTGGGAGTTGGAGAAGCCTGAAGTGTGCTGGAGGAGAAAGAGGGGTCCTGAGGAGGCACAGAACCTCTCGAAGAGCATCCTGAAGACAAGACAGCTGTAAACGAGTTTCAGCAGGGAAGGTTAATGTGTGAGGTGGTTAATTAAGGCAATTCCTTAATTAAGACAACAGAACCATCAGCTGCAGAACTCACACTACTCAGAGGGCCTCACGGCTCTGGAGGGAGCAGGGTATCAAAGACACCCTTGGTGTGATTGCAGATAAAGCTGTTATTCCCTCCCATAAAGGCCCCTCTCTGAGTCCAGGGAGGAGAAGGAAAAATCAGTAGGACCTGGGAAGTCATCATCTGTCTCTTATGGGGCCTTAGAAAGTAGAATTTTGTGGCAAAAGCCACAAGTAAGAAAGGAGCAAATGAAAGCAAGAATGCTTCTGCATGTCATCTGCTGTCAACAACACACACAGCTTGATGCCATTCTCGGGGAATCATCAGGTGCTGGAAAGCAAAGGAAAAGCCTCGTAGAGTGGTCATCTTTTTTCTTGCATGCCTCTGACAACAGCACATGGAGGTTTTTCTGCTACTTTTTTTTTAGGGGTAACCAAACCAAATAAGGACAAGGAGAGTGTGTACATATTCTTATCTAGATTTTGGTTTCAAATGAAGAAAAATCTGAAGAGTAATTAAAATCTCTCTTAACTGTGATTACTAGTCAAAGCATTGCTACATCATCCTTTCCAACCCCTGGCACGGAGCTGAGGTCTGAGATCTTCCAAACACTGTTTCTTAAACCCTCCCATCCCATGGCCGCCATACAGTCAATATTGCAGGAGAGAGACTTACAAAACAGTATTAATACCCATGCCCTCATTCTGCCACAATTAAACACCATTTCTAGAGTTGTGCTGAGATCACTGATGGTATCAAGTGTAAACAGGGCAGTAAATTATAAAGCCATTATAAAGCCTTTAAAAGGCACAAACCCGCACACATACATGCACTCACACACACGCAATTTTACCAAGTATTAAAGACAAAGTTATTTTTAAACTTCTGTCAAACAGACGCATGACTGCTGTGAGGATGTTTATATATTTAAAATGCCTAATATTATTTCAGATACCTTTCTCTTAAATACCTACTTTTTATTTTTAATTATTTTTCCAAATAAGTTTTGAAATATTCACAAAGGCTAAACACATTTAAATGTGCAGAAAGGCACATTTAAGCTTGCAGAAAGGGTCGGATAACATTATGCTCAGGTAAGTTTGAAGGGTCACTGCTTTTTCAGGGACTTACCACTGTGCTGGGATCCACCCTGATAAATCTACGCAAACACAAGTAACTTCCCTCCACTTCATCCAACAAGAATATGCAAGCAAGTCAGGTTTGCGTGCAGAGCAAGTTGTGAGGGCTACTGTAGGGGCCCCAGTTTAGGAAGTATTCTTTATACTACCAGTCCTGGAGTGAGTAGGAAGACTGTTTCACTGAGTTTCTCAGGGGAAGTTCACGGCCTCTGCATTTGACAGATCAGAATAACACTGCTGCTCCATTCCTGAAATGCTGATGCAATATTTTCACTAGAACTCTCGCAGAGAAAGTCCAAAGGAAAAAACCCCTTTGATTAAATTTCAGTGATGATAAATCAAAGCATGAATGCTTAAAACAACTCAAATGCAACTGTTTTTCTGCATAGATATTACCTTGCCATCCCATAATATGAACCCCCATTTGTTTTCACCGATGCAGAACCTTGTTGAAGAAATGTCAAGCAGCAGCATCAGAAAGGATATCATGTTTTCCTTTGGATTTATGTCTTGGAAGGTGGACATATCTGCAGTGATCCAAAACACGCACAGGGAGTGTGTGACAACATATCCTAGTTGTTGTGTTCACTGTTATCACAGCAAGATACCTTCACTGCCTTTCCAATACTTTCACAAGGAAGTAGACCGGTATGAAAAAAACCCTCATTTGCAAAGTGCAAAATAATTTCTAGTATGAATTTGTGAGAAAATGTTCAGTAAAGATCTAAACACAAAATGGAATTACATATATATTTACAGTTTTAAGAAACTAATTTATCATCTCCTTCCAAGGTTCCTTGGCCCAGCTTCCCAAGCCTCCACATGCAGCATCAAACTGACCACTCAGCTGAAGGCATTGCCAGCCAAACAACACAGGGTTCAACTGCTTTTAGAAAAAAATTTGCAAACCTTTCCTCTTGAAAACCAACCAACAAACCAACCCAACCCACCCCACCACGGTAAGAGTGACATTCACCAAACTCACATCTCTCTCATTCAGTTGAACCTCATGGAAATAATAAAACCTTAACCAGAAACCCTGAAATTTTGCCTCAAGCAGAATGCTTGAAAGACCAGAAATCCAAAGATCCCATGATATCCACAAAAGACGTGATTACAGTCGGTGATGTTATGCAGCATGCGCTCAAACATTGCAGTAACGGATGAGAGCATCTGCATGCAGGATGGATAAACCATTAAGAAACAAGAGTCCCAGACACATCACTTTGTGAGCAGAATGGCTCAGGTGGCCTTGCTTTGCCTTGCCTTGAGGTGGAAAAAGGGCCGCTACAAGCAAGAGAAGTGTGGGTGCGTATTTACATGTCCTTGCACACATCTGAAGCAGCTGAAGAGTGATCTGCCACATCTGCAGTAAGTTAGGTAGATGGTGTCACCCAATCAAAGCACAAAACTCTTGGTATTATCCAAGAGAGTGAGGTACAGGATGCCAAGGGAACAGGATAAGAAAAGGCTTAACCTCAGGAGGTGAATCTTCAAGATGTTCAGGAAACTTGGAAAAATCCTACTGACCTCAGTGTCAATCCTCCTGATTAACAGGAGTTTGCCAAAAGTTTGCTAAAGTTGTGACTGGGAACATCTCAGAAACTGAATCATATTTGACAACTGCTTCTGCAGTAAAACGACATGTGCAGACAGAAGTGAGCATCTTGCTGCCTGTGCCATCTCTGAATGGTGTCACAACACTGTGCCCTCTCAGTACTATCACTGTGTCATTTGTCATTTCATTTTATGGACCTCACTTCTTGAATTGTTTCCATAGGCCATTTCCTTTCCTTTTCTCCCCCCATTAATTTATACAGGACTCAAATTGAAGTTCTACTTGAATCTGCGTTGTTATTCTACATCAACTCTTCTGAAGTCGCTTTGCTCACCTATCAGCTTTCTTAGAGATTATTACAGCAGTAAAAGCCCTTGTGGAGTATAGACAAATGAAGACATCCTTCAGCTACAAAAACCTCTGCTTAGCATGACAGCAAGTTAGTTTCGCAGTTACAGATTACAAAAATAATCTGGTTCCAGTAGCTTGCCAAGCTTACAAACTACCTGCCTGTTTTTCACTTGCAGACAGAAAACGCCGACCGGCTGAGGCTGCGTTCACTACGCCTGGTTTTAGGACTGCATAAAATCTACAGTCAAATTACAAGCCTCTAAAAATAGAAGGTGGTAGCATTGATAATAGTAAAACCTGAGCTGTGCAAGATGGACTACTACAAATGAAACAGATCAAAAAATTGTAGGTATCGCCGGAGAGTTCCCAAACACACACAATCCCTCAGACCATATGGGCTGCTAAAAGAGCTATGGTATACTGGTGTTTGTGTCTACAGTTTGGTTCTTTTAATTTATTGCTCTCCAGCTACATCTGTTACTTCTGGTTGGTCTGCTGTCTCTCTCTGGCAACATAGTAGTTTGGTCTGGTTATTTACGGCTCAATCCTCTGCTCAGGGAAAGACTTGTGATTAGGGGACTGGAACACCTCNTAGTGCTAATCTTTTTTCCCTTGTTTCGGCAGTTCCATGGGGACCATCATCACTGTCTCTGGGCTGCTGTTCTCCCTCCACCATCTGTTTTCTGACAAAGGCTCTTTACCACTCCACACCTACCCCCTTAAAAATAAAGGTACCTGCCATCTGTCTCATCCCCAAAGGGTTCATCCAAGGTAGAGGGGAAAAAGTTCTTTTTCCACTCCTTCAAGTAGCTCTCATCTCACTACAAATTACATGTTTCACATTGCTGTTAGCTACTGTCTACACTAATTGCAACCTTGAGGTCCTTCCTAGCAACTTTCCTACCAAGAACTCACAGAGAAACCTTAAAGAAGTGGGTAAGAGGGATTACAGGGAGAGGAGGAAGGGGCAGTACTACTGAAAAGGGGCAAAATGAAATCGCCATGGGGCAGAAGCACAGAAAGAACTATAAGAATCAGGGGTGCTTTTCCAGCGACCAAAGGTCACAAAACTGGCAGAGCTGAGAGAAGATGACATAAGATGGGCAAGCCAACTCCGTGACAGAGAAGCTGGAGAGGCAAACACAAAGGTGGTTTCCACAATTGCAGGACCACCACTCCAGCAAGCAGAAAGCCCTATTTGGGGGTACAAATTGAAAATTAAGCAGGTAAAGGGGCTTGGAGGTGGGTGGAATGATTGTACTTAACACAAAGAATATGATGCTCATTTACAGCTGTGGAAAAGAGCTGAATTTTAGGGGTTAACTTCTAAGTGTGACTTGCAAAATGTAGCAGCTTCACTTCAACAGTGATGTCATTGATAGGCTAACTTGCAGTTTTGAAGATTTTCATGCTGTTAATCCCATCTTTCCATTGCATGGCTCTTGGCTTGTATTTCTTTGCCTGATTTTTGGCCAAGAACTGTGGTAGTTGACTCACAGGTCACTGAGGTTTAAAATAAATAGGAAAAAAAAAAGTGGAGAAGAAGGGATATGTGACATCACCGGTGATTAAAAGGTTTTTGGTGTGTTCTCAGAAAACATTCAGGTCAGAGTAAACTGGAAACAGAAAAATGGACTTTCACAGTCAACTTGGAAAACAGTTCTGTACAGAAAGCAGAGTTAATTATCACAGATTTTTGATCCCGAACCACCCTGTTCTTGCAGAGACCCAATTTAGGTTTAGATCAGTATTAGCAGATTAAGTTTGTAATAGGACTTTTATCTACCCTGAAACAGAAAGGCAGCAGCTCACTCACTTTTCTTGCCCTATCCTGCATCCTTGTCTTGCTCAGTGAAGCCAGCCTGAATCGACCAACTTACTTTTCTTGTCTTAACAATAAAATCAAAAGTGTGAAAGAAGTGAGCAAAAGGGCAAATGCTATAAAAATAGTAAAGCAAAAGAAAAAAAGCTCAACAAGACTGCTGTTGTTCTCTGGGATTTTTGTTTTTTAAAGAGCAGAAACAAATCTACTCAGGACACAGTATATATGCTGTGCTCCTAAGAGTAAGGGTGTCTCCATTTTCAGTAAGGAATTCTCACTTAACATGCTGCCAGGGTTATCAATTTTCAACTCATTTGCTGAAAACCAAATGCAGTCGCTAATAATGCTCAGACCTTGGTCTTTGAAGGATGTTAATAGTTAAAAAAAGAACCCTCTGCTACTACATTCAGCCTATAAAGGATTACTCTTTTATTAGTGTAGCTGAGGGATTAGTAGAAATGTTTGTCTAATGAATGCAGCTACTATATTTGAGCACATGTCTGAATAAGCTATTTGTCGATTGAAACCTATCTATTTATAAGTCCTTCCGAATGGCGCAAAACGTATCTGTATTGCAGTATTGCAATGGCTTTTGCATAAGACTAAGTATTTTATTGCCCTTCACATTATGAAATTCACCTCATTTCCCAGTTTTATTTATAAAACCTATCATGTAAAATGTACAGGATGGACTATCTTGTATCTGTACTGATTTGCTATGCCTTTTTAGCTCAAGTGTGTTACTGATTTGGCAGTTCACAACAGGGATAGGCACATCTTTTATATGCAGTTGTGTACATAAAACATCTTCAGAAATGCAAATTAAAGCACTTCTTAAAGTAAGTGCTATCCATGTCTAATTCAAGGTAACCATGAAAATTTTGTGATAAAATAAAAAAAAAAATCTAAAATTCCATACTTCAGCCCTAATACAAAGTCAATTGTATTACTATTTGCATTTAAAATGCTTCATAAATGGATGAAACCACAGTTTTGTAATGGCAGACATCAATGGAAATCTCTTATGTGAATATAAAAATGAAAAAAATGTATGTTAAAATATATCTGTTTACATATTTTAAATGAAACCAGTAGACTAGCAATAAAAAGCTCTCTGGAAACCAGAGAGCAGGAAGTTCAGAGTTAAGGCAGACAGTGTTTAAAGGTATTTAATTACGAAAACAAAGCTTTTTTTCCCCTGAACTACAGTGAACATTCACAAAGTCTATAGTTATTGCCCATTAATAACAAATTTAGATGACCTATGTGCAGGCTGATATTTAGGCCTAACTTTGTCAAATCTGAAAAGGACTTTGAAAATGAGGACTTTGAATGAGTAACATGGGAGAGAGGGAAAGGCTCTGTCTGGTTTTCTCAGAGTGCTTACCACATTCACTTCTAAAGTCAGGCGCCTCTAAAGGTTTCTTCAACAGTACACCCAAAATAACTAGTCATTTTTGAAAACGAACACTATCAATCCTGTAGTCTGGACTTAGATTAGTGGCAAGCATGCTAAAAATGCACAGACGGGACGCTGACATATGTTGCAGTCTCTGTAATGCACGCTTCATGGGATGTACCTTCTGCTAAGTGTACCTCTTACACCTTCAGAATTAACCTCTTTCTATAACACCCACATGATTATATATGTGTATATATGTGCACGTTTATACATGTGTATATCTATACATATGTACTTATATATACACACACAACATAAACAAAAATAATCAAATTAATTGCTTGAATTAATTTTTGAATCAGAAAGCACTTAGTTTGAGTAATCACTTTGAAATCAATTCCATGATAATTTTTTCCTCTTAAGAACAAGCTTTTCCTATCAAATTCCAGTTTCTTTTTAAGTTCAGAGAACCCAAGTTGTACACCATCAGCTGTTACCTTGTACCGATTTCGTACACACTTCTGGTACAAAGCTTTGCATGAATGCAGATGAATAAAAGCTCAATACTTGTATATTATTTTAATTTGTATTACTCTTCAAATAGCATGAGGTTTTTTAGCTTCCTGAAATACATTTTGTCCATCTGTACTGTCATTCATACAGTCACTGATACTGAGACAGAAATACTGAACAGAAAAGCTAAGTCAAAATAATTTCAAAGTGACTTTATACCTTCTTGGGCAGCATTGCTCCAAAGTAGGATAAAATGAATACCTGTTTTTTCTGCCTTATTTATTCTGAAAATAATTAGAGGTGTAGTTTTAACCAACGTATGTACATATCTGAAAGCAAAACTTGTAAATGTATGCTCTGTATTTGCATATAAGCCATACACCATTTTTAGATCTGAAAAATTATTCCAAGCTTTATTTCTTCCTAAGGCACTTTTAGTACCGAGCTCTGCATGAATGATGGGATGAGAGCTGCCTGCCTTTCTGAATGTACCCGCCAGTGTGGTGGAAGGAACATCGAGGATGGTGTGATGTGGAACACAACATTTACTGGCATTTATTTGGGTTGATCCGCCTGAATCAGCGTGGCCTCATTGGCCCAAAGAACATTCACTTCTGCTCATGAGTAATGTCCCAACCCAAGAAAACCTTTTAGCACCACGCCTGGCTGTGCACCCTTCCTCTGTGTAGACACAGCCCTCTGGGTGAATCAGGAGATCTTCCCCGGGTTCTAACCACCAGGGGCTGAAAACACATCATAGGTTGAACTATGTTGGGTCAAAGACATATAAACAAACCCTCTTAGGCCATGGAAATAAATTCTTTTCCATACATCATAATTCCTTCAAGGTTTACTGGCTTTATACTCATCTTCAAAACCCCAAGACAGTTGCTTTCCTGGTTGTAGAAGTTGAAAAATTCTAGACTCATCCATTTACCTCTATTTTACACCAAATTATCTCTAATGGCATAAAAATGACAAAATGGGCAATCCTTAATACTTCTAAAGTCAAAAAGAAAGAACAATTGGAAGTACCTGCATTTCTACTGTGAATTGTAAGCCATTCCTGCAAAATACTGCTTAATCAAGTCCATCCTACACTAAGAACGGTTATCATATAGCTGTAGATAGAGCACTTGAAAATAACATAGATGTTACAGAGGTATTTGTAGGTATGACAACTCCATCGGGAAAGGACTGTCCAGTTTTGCTAAAGCTTCAAGGATTCTGCAGTTGTCTTGGGAGCGATTTGAGTGAAAAACATCCCCTTGTTAGAAGACAGATGCTCCCCATAAGATGGAGATCAGGAAAGTCTGCAGTTCGTTTAGGAAAATTCCTTCCCCTATCCATACCAGCACACTAGCAAGTTTTTTTGACAGCCAGAACTTTTATAGGAACATTGTCTTCATGACAATGGTCTCCTACAGCTATTCTGAACCAAATGCTGCCAGCATGAGTACAGAAAATGAGTACCATACAAAACTGTGTGTCTGTAGAATTTTAAAAGGCCCCTGTGATAAACTCCAAAGCAGCAGTATAGGCTCACCTTGTATCTGAGGAAGATGAAAATGCCACTAATACAAAGAAAGAGGAAGCAAGAACATACCTGGTAAGAGAATTACATCAGGCGTTCAGTCTCACGGATGAAGTGAATGAGATCTTCTGGGACGGTTATCTGTTTTGAAAAGCCAGTGTCTCCTGAACAGTGAGCCAGCTCCTGCCTCTCCATCCTCCACACCATGTGTATTGTCTATATGTCTTAAAATTGTGTATTTTTAAGTCTCTGCAGACATGTCCCCTCTATTACATTAATTATGACAGGAAAATTGGTTTGCTGTCATAACACTAGCCATCCTGCTCTTCAGGAACACAATGTCTGTGGGTAGCAGGTTTTCCCTGTATTAGGTGAAAGTCAAAGTTGTTTATATTCCACACATATGCTAAGAGAGGGAAGCTGAAATGAGAGGAAAAAACATCTGTGCTGAGAAAACATGTGAAGGGGAGACATATTGGAAGAGCAAAATGACATTTTCATGTGACGATCCTAGGCAAAGAAACAAAAAAATGAAAAGGGAAAGGAAATAAAGGCCTTCTCACAGACCTAGTATTCTATACGAAATGTTAACTTCCCACCTAGCATTATTAAATGCTAGGCAGAGCCATTTACAGAAGAATGAATGTGCCTTCATGTTCTGCACCTCCAAACTTCAGTTATAAAAGGATCTCAGACTTAATGGAAGTTACTTTCTTTTAAATCAAGATAACTGAATTCAAATTGCATGTTTTCAAGTTGATAGCGGGATATAATTCTGGTTTAAAGTTTGCCATAAGATCACAAGAAAAATGGGAGATTTTTCTGCCACCAAACAATTCCACACCTAAACCCTTTCTTCCCAAGAATATTTAGTGCTGTGATTTTTTTGTTTCTTCTCCTTTGTGAATAAGGTAAATCATATCAAAATATAATTATAAAATAATAGTAATGGTGGGAGTCTGTCACAAATCTCACAGCCTGTTTTTTTCAGTCATCTGGGACCCCCTCACTACATATAAGAGCAAAATGGGACTATCTATCTCCAGCAGTTCACTCTGCACAAACTTTAACGCCTCCTCCCTTTCTGGGCCATTTCAGTGAAGAAGTGTTTTGGAGCCAGCTCTCCTTCACTAGCAGGTAAACCCTTTGTTAAAATAATTTTTTTGGGAACCTCATGTTGAAATACTGGCAGCAAATAATTTCTTCTCCTTTCTAAGAAGCTTTACAAGGATACAAAGATTTACAAAGGCAACAAGATGGTTTCCCCCTTTGCACACCAAAGTAACAGGTTTTACTGCTGCATAAAAAACCAATTAATTGTTTAGTTTCTTTTTACCTTCTGTCTTTCTCTTCAGGGACAGTGTTATTGCCATTTAGTAATGGTATAGTTTTAATGACTGTACCACAGATGGTGCATACCCAGATATACAACCACATTTTTAGAGACTGCATCATTCTCATACGGAAGAGAAAAAAATCATGATGAGTGAGGAAAATATTTTGCATATGTTTCTGGAAAAGCCTGAAAAAACCCCTATTTTAAGAAGAGCTGCAGCAAAGATGCTTAAAAATAAAACAATGCAAAATAGTCTATATGCAAATAACTTATTCAGGCCTAGTTAGATGCAAATATTTTACATTAGATTGCATTTTTATGGCTGCCTCAGTGGGGGGCTATCCCTAAGCTTGTAAAAGGCCCAAATGAAGTGCTGGTCTATATTGCCCATGGGACACAGGTTATGTATTTTTGAGTAAAATAACACTGCTTTAAGTAATAACTGTTTGTAAACCCTAATGCAGCAAACATCCTGCTACTTTGATTCCATTGCAAGCACAACAAAAAAGACTAAATTCTTACTCTCAGGACCCAACTTGTACTCTCCTGTAAGCAATTAACACTGAATTAAAATCAGAAAGCGACTGACGACCCAGTGAGCCCCCTCAGGCCTACAGGCAGCTCCTCCGTGCCCACCGAGCTCCCAGCCATGACACCTCAGCTCACCTCAGCTCCTTGGCGCTGACAGGCCAGCCTCACAGCTCCTCTGATTGGCCAGCGGCTGACAGACGCTCCCTCTGATTGGCTGTGCGCCCGTATGGTGGAACACGGCAGGCTGGGCCCAGCTCCCACCTCTGCCTGGTGCGTGTCCATCTCCTTCCGCCATGGCACCTCTCCTGCACCTGGGCTTGCAAGGCTGGGGCGGCATCCCAGCCAGCCAGAACTAATCCTCAATAATGGCCTTATACATACAACTAGCTCTGTTCCAGAAAACCCGGCCTTGAAGAACCAAAACATGCAACTTCCTAAGGCAGCAAGAGCAGGTATGAGTCTTAAAAAGCAACCTGAGCTCTGAAGAAAGCCAACCACAAGAACAGCACTGTACAGAAAAATGTTTATTGAGAGTGTTGTTGCATTAGAATTGTTACCATGTCATCAGCAACAGCTGTGGCAAAAGAAACATCATTACTGTCTTCCTGTCACGAAATCTGGTCCGTATGTCAGCACTGGTCTCTCAGCTGGTTGCTCAGCTCCTGAAGTTCAGCAATCATGTTGTCCATGGTTGTCACCTCATCAGCTATCTCACTGTGAACCTCATTACTTGTTACATCTACAAAAAGTTGCTGCATGACAAAAAGAAATACATTATTTTAAAACAGACATACAGTTTCTCTGTTTCAGCACAGAGACAGAATACAGAAAGCTCATCACCACTATCTTGCCCTTCCTATTTTTTGGTACCTAAGATGGAATATCTCTCCTTAAAAAGTCTATTTTGTGCCTAATCATAAAACTGCCTAGGTTGGAAGGGATCTTTCAGATCATCCAGTCCAACCATCAACCTAACACTGACAAAACCCATCACTAAACCATAATAATAAACAAAAGGTGCATATATCTCTATGTATATGTATACACACACACACTTATGTAGACATGTGGTCTGTGCTACACACTTGATATTTTGTCAAAGGGGTTGAATCCTCCTGTGGATGTTGTGCTTCTGCTCTGACTTGACTGTTCATGCTAACTCCTAATCCCATCAAAAGTGAAGGACTTCCCCACAGAATTCAAATTAGAAGAGGATCTCACTGTCACTACAGTTCACAAACCCACCTGCTGATAAATTCATAATTGTGAATTTTAACGGCCAGTTTTCCCAGTATCATATTCTGTTGTGTCATTTTCTCCAAAACCCCAAAGAAACATATTTTAACATGTGGTGTTAAGACATGTGTGGGTGGAGACGTTAATCTGTGTGTAATTAAGTTATACAAGAGAAAGCAAAACACTACTGAGTAATAAAAATAGTTTGTTCTTAAAGACCTTAAGACATTAACAAAACCACAAAGCAGCTAACTTATGAGCAATCATAATCTTCATGTATTTACAGTGAAACCAAGGGAGAAGAAGGCTAAAAGACTTATCTAAAGCCTTGAGATATGCAAGCTCTGTCTGGAGCTTTGTACGTGCTGCACCAGAACATGTTGGTATTGCAAGACCTGTCATTTGACTCAAGTAATATGGCAGCTGTGTGAGGTACCACTCCACAGAAATATGGTGGTGGTGGTAGACCAAAACATATGTTTTCCCTTTATTATGTAAAGGGAGAGTGATTCACACTTCATTTGAAACAAATGAAAAGCCTACATTTAGAGACAAAAACAAGAAAACAAAAGTTGCTCTGGAATACATCTGTACATCATTATATCATCAAAATATAATGGGACAATACAGATACGTATATAAACAAAAATGTACTTAGAGGGCCCGAAACAAGGTCTTCAATGTGCCTTAGAACAGTGTTCTCACTGAACAAAGGGACATCTTACACAAAAATACGAACATGATCCTGCTATAAGAACAGAAACTTTTCTGACTTTCAGCCCCAAAACTTCACACTAGGAATGTGACAGAAAAGTTTGGTTCTTTCTGGCTAAGACAGCTAAATAAATCAGTATGATATAATTATTTGATCATTATTTTTTTTTTCACACAGTTAAAGAGATCTATTCAACTAGATACAGCCTGGGGAAGTCTCACGCGCCATCATTCTTTGGGCTTTGTGCCCCATGTTTCCCCACAACAGTACACACATTTCATGCACTTACGATACAGCTCCATGACCTTTCTCCTTTTTGGAGACCCCACCTGTCAGATCCAAGTGATGCATGGGGGCAAGGAGCAACAGAGAGCTCACTATGCTATTTGCCAGAGCATGCGACTGCCCAGAAGGCTCTGTACAGACAGGAACCCATTAACAACACATTTTCGAGTTGCGGCCTTCATCAGAATGTGGGTGCATCTCGAGTCCAGCACAACACAGGAGCTGGAATGTCAGAGATGGACATTCCAGGGAAAGGCGAGAAGTCTGAGAAGCGACATTGTTTCACCTCTACAAAAACTAACGATTAGTTCCAATTGCATGTCCTAACTATGAATTTTTTGGAATTTTATCTTTTGAAAGTTACTTTCACTGCTCCTTTTTTCCTTCTGAAATCTTAACTACTGAATCTGCTCTTAGACCATTGTTTTAACCGCTTTTCTCTGTTAAAAGGAAAAAAACCCCACAGTAGTATTGACTCACAAGGCAGCAAAAAGAGATGCTGCAGTCAAGCTTGGATAGGCATAAACAGTGCTAAACTGTTTGTGCATAGGATCTTACAGAAGATGGCTGAGTTTTTAAACCACAACACACTTTGGAAACTCAGTATGACTTCAATTAAAAATAAGATGGCATCTTGGAAATTATGCAAAAACAGTGAGGTCATACCAATAGCTTTATCTCTAACATGTCAGTTTTCTCAGAAGTGCCGTAAAACTTAGAGGCAGCATTATCTGCCGGTAATAGTGATGTTCATTTAATTAGTGCCCTCAGGAATTAAGAATACAATTTACTAGACTCAACTATTCTTAATCTTTCAGACACCGTATGATCTTGCATAATATACCCACCTGTAATTCTATTTATATCATTTATATCAAGTAGTCTTGCTTTTTCTCTACAGTCATACTCAGTCTACACACTTTTTTTTTTAAAAACCATTTTGTGAATCAAAACAAAACGTACGTGTTGTGGCTTTTTTCACCACATTCCAAAGACTTACATATGCCGGTATCTGAAAGCAGAGTTATGGAGCTAGCTTGTGTCTGCTTATACAACTTTCCTAGGCTTTTATCCTTAAAATTATAGGATTTAAAAGAGAGTGAGACAATTTTAGCGCACTGGTGATGGATCAACACTTTGTAACAAGCACATGAGTTATAAAACTTATGCTCTGCAATCCACATTTACTAAACCCCCCACACAGACAGCAAGAATACTTCTTTAAGACATTGTGTTTTGAATGAAAACATATTCCGGATCAGTCCTCAGTTAAACAATGGCTGAGTCTCATGTTGTCAGATGGCGGGTAAAATTAGGATAATAATGGTGCAGAAACAGACACGGTTCTTTGGGTGCCTGGCTATGGAGGCACAACTCCAAAACCCAAACATATGATTCAAACATGATATTTTCCAATGAATTAATATCTGAATTGGTAGGGTATCCAAGAAAACCTTATTAAAAATTAGTTCTCTCTTTTAATAAATAACTCTGGTTTTAAAATACTTCAAGTGATGCAAAGTAGCCCAGACATGTTTTAGTCCTTTCTGCAGGTTTACATCCATTCTTTCGAGATTGCCCTGTGCCCCTCATGACTACTGACATAAGGAAGAGGTCTTTGAAATGACTGATTTCTTCCAAACATTCAACTCTGTTTGCCCAACATCTTGAATAAAATTTTAACATAGTCTAAGAGATATCACTGACATTTTAGAGTAGTAGGTTTATTTCGGTCAAAGCCTATCAGGAAGATGGGAAATAAAAATCTTCTTAAACCTGGAATTCTTAACAGTGAACAGGTAAATATCCACCTGATGATGCTCTGGGACAGGTAGGTATTATTTGATCTATAAATGACTCAAAACAGAGAAATGGTTTCTGGCAACAGAACAAAGAGTCCTAGCTTTCAAACAAAAATTCCTACCTTTCAAACATTCCTACCTTTGCTTTGGATGACAAGCCACGTAAGTTGAGCCGAGCTGAAGAAAGTATCTGCAAAGCTTCCTGATGATTAGATTTGTTCTTGCTGCATTTAATGGCCACTAGAATCCAAACACAGAAGAAAAGGACGCCAAAACAAAACCACATTACCTATATAGCAATAATGTTTAAACAACATTTGATTAAAAATCTTGATACCTTCCACAGACAATCTTTGATGTAATATCCCCAAAAAGAATGCCAAGTAATTTTGAGAAAATAACTCTAAACCCAGCGGGTATATGTATCCTTCTTAAAAATAAATATCACAGCACAGTGAATATAAGTTTTGTCCATCTCCTGGACAGTCTTTTAAACTTACGTGAGGATCTGAGGACTGAGATGAACTATAGATGCATTTTCCCTTGCATTATGAAATTGCTAGACCATGAAATTAATTGATTCCATGTTTACCAGTTGTATGTTTACTGACTCACCCAACATAATTTCAGCCTCATTCCAACTATATTTTTGTATGCACTATCAGGATGATGCTCTCTGTTAGAGGACTCCCAATAGTAGGAATAAATATAATGGGTAAAGTATAATATTATTTTGCTACTAAGCTTAGTAAATATTTGCTACAGTCTTCATGAATAATTAAAGTTCTTTCCAGGTAGAACATACCATGTGCAATCTCTATGGCTCCTTTCACCACTTCCTTAAAAGACGAAACATCTTTCTCCCAATCACTCGATTGAATTTCACATTTATGTGCCTTAGTGAGACACTGCAGTGACTGCAAGAAGGAAAAAAAGTGATCAGTATGTGAGAAAAGAAACTAGGAGATAATTTAAAGTATCTATGAAATGAATGCTTAATCAAGAAAATGGATGTATCTTTTTTACTATGCTTGATTTCCTGTGAGTTGGAGTAGCGTCCTTCTCTGCAACGGTAACCACCAGCTGTAACACAGATGTTCTTCACCAATATTGCTTTTCAAGTATGAGAGTCATATAAAGTAACATGTGTCTAATTTTTATCTTTTAAAAATCTGTCTAGACTGATGGATGTGACCCATGTTTGCCAAGTCATCATAATTAAATGCACATGAAAAAAGGAAAAAATACTTGTACTCACACTTTGAACAGCAATTTTGTACCTAAAAAATTTATAACTGAATACATCAAAGCTTTCTTTCCATATATGTATTCTTAGCTAATAATGTATTTTACAGACATAGCTATTACATGCCATACTGCTCTCGTTCACAGTGTGAAAGGAAAAATAAATGTAAACAATATGGAAGGAGGGTCCCATTAAGGGAAAAAAAAACATGAAAAATTTAGGCAGAAGAAATTAAGTTTTGCTTTTGAATTTTATTTTCTTTCTACGGCATCAGAAACACAAACCCAATACATGCCAGAAGTTACATGGCTTGGTTCAATGACAACTCTTCGATTATCTTTTCAAGAGTTTAGATATCATATAAAGGAATAAAAAACTTTCAGTGCAGTACATGTATATGAGCGCAATAAAGACTTCTGATTGCTGGAGAAATACAGATTAAATTTGAGGGTCATCACCCCAGAAGCTTCTATGTTCTTTCTCCTACCAGAATTCCAACCATTATGGCACAGGCGACTGAAGTGCTCACACTGCTGTAAATTGCAGTAAAGGTGCATTAAGTCAAACCAGAGCAAATTAATTTTTTTCATAATAACTTAGGTTATAATTGGCAGTAGTTCCGGCCAGCAGAGGCAAGAACTTCCAAGAGAAGGAACAACAGTTTTTACAACAGTCTGATTTCAGACTGCACGCGTCTGAGTCAGAGCAGCAAATTAGGGGGGTTTTGCTGACAGATGCCAGGGAGGGGAAAAATTCAAAGTCTTGTGGGCTGTTTGTTTGCACTTCTGAAACCTGAATTTATCCTGGAAGGAAACAGTTATGATCTGGGGAAAGCTCAAAGAACAGAAGGGTTGCATAGCCTGGTTATGGATCAGCAGGAAGCTTGAAGGCCGGCAAGATTCTTTGGTGGGAAACGGGTGGCCTGGACTGTGTTCAGCAAAGAATGAAGGACTGAATGAGTGAGCAAATTAGATGCATAAAAGTGTAAGAGTAAATATATGCTAAGCTAAAGGAAAAAAAGCACAAGCTGAACACTTTGATAGTTTTATACTCCTAACTTGTACACCTTGCCTGACTTTGATTCAATTCACAATGCGCTGTTGCGAATTGTAACTGTAGACTCTAGTGATTCATGGCGTCAGATACAGCAGCAGAAGCAGAAAGGTAAAAAAACCTCAACAACCAATCCACTCCTTCCAACAGCCAGACATGCAAGGTTGTTCTTTCAAATGCAATGTTAGGAACAAAACTGGTTAAATATAATTAAATTTGCGCTAAATAAGGTATTACATTATGGAATAAAGATCAATCCCTTCCTTTGTAAGGAGGTTCATGACACTATGATAGATCTGTTCCAATCTCTCTGTCCTGTGATGCCACAATATAGGAAATAATGCCCTTTCAGAACTCACTGACCTTTTGCATAATAAGTGTGGGTGGAAAACTGCAATGATACATCTTGAATTTTTCTACAGACAGTTATATTCACTTAATATCTGACTGACGCGTGATGGTGCTTGTGGCAGTGAAGGCAATAAATACTGTTTTTCACATTTTTACTTTATAATATGATATCAATAAAACTACCAGTGATTGTCTAGTGTACTGTAAATTAATTTTTACACTGTAAATTAATATATGCTGTGGCTATAGGCAGTTTTGCTCTTTTGTGATGTGTGTATAGCACCATCATACCAGGATACTTGGATACACATGTAAGCATACCTTAAGAATTTATAAATATCATTCCATTTTGCAGAGCAAGCTAGACCGTAAGCGTGTTCCATAACCAGTCTGATTAGGAAACACAGTAAAAAACTCCTGTCTACTCTATAAATTGAAACCATGTTTTTAACCGGGTTAGTGAAAAATACTGTGATGTAACCAGATTCCGAAATGATTATATTTATAGTATAGACAGGGCCTCTGCTACTTTGCATGTCTGAGTAAGAATTTGAGGATATATTACAGGATATTGCAGTGTCTGTATTTCTGAATTCTAAATAGGCCAAATCTCTTTTATTGCTCAGCTGTAAAGAAAAACAGGGCATGAAAAAAGGGAGGAATTGGAGGTATAATGGACAACAGCAATGAATAAACAAGGCATTTCACAGGGCAAAGCGTAAAGAGGAAGACAATAAGCAAGGTCCAAATAATTATAAGTTTAACACCACTGGCATACAATTTGTAGGCCCAACCACCTGCATAATATGCTTGACATCAAGTGACAAGCAATCCTCCAGACTGACATTTTTGCTCAGGCCAAAGACATACTCCCATTGTGAAACATACACTGAATACTGACCACGTGGTATTTTCAGCTTCAGTGGAGATCAGATAACCCCTAAGTACTTTTGGAGTGGGCAAAGATATTTGAATTTTGGAAAGATGCAAAGCACTCTTCAGCATACAACGAAGTAAACACTTCTAGCAATGCAGAGTGGCTATTTTGGAAATGCAATCAACTCAGTTACCTGGGAAGTTACAGGAACAAGAGATGGAAGTTAACGTAGTAAAACAAGAGATGGGTAAAAAGAAACCAATGGTTCAACAGACTAAGAATTAAATAGCGCTATTTAATTCCATTTTAAGATAAGGACAAAGCACTTCTGCTCTGGGAACTCTAACTCTGGTATAGACTATTTTAAATGCATTTCCCCTTAGTGATTGCAAAGAAGAATACAGATGGCTTGTGATGCCACTGGGTCAGGCTATTAAGATCCATTTGTTTCCAGAAGCTGCAATATCTTGTCTTCATAATCAAAGATTCCAATTAAAACAAAAAACCACCACCACCATTAAATTATAGCCGTTAGATTGCTGCCAAGAAAAGTTTCAGAATACAAATCCAAGACAACGCACATATGCTGTAATAGGACGTTTTAAAATTAAATACTGATAAAGGAGAGATTTTTTTTTTTTTAAATCCACAAAAACTAATGTAAAACATCTTGCTCCTGTTAGATAATAAAAATGTGTGCTGTAGGAACATGAAAAACGTAACATAAGCTTACAGAAACACTAAAGCAAAACATGTATGGAAGAAGAGCATGTCTTACTACAGCACTATAGTTTGTTAGAGAGCAGAGGTTTGTACCAGAAGTGTATATCTATAAAAACGTGTACCTCACAACACACATACCCTTTCAATATCTTCACCACTATCATTCTGTCCATTTCCATAAAGTCGGGCATAAAGTCTCCAGATCTCCCCATCATTTGTCACTCGTGAAGTCACTCTGCCCAAGAGCTCTTTCAGTTTCCCCTTCAATCCACTCGCCACCTCTCCAGTGCAATCTGCCATACCATCCACGACTGCTCTGACCAGAATAGCCAGCACCTTAAAAAAAGCACCAGGAAAGAGGTTTTATTTCAGCTCAAATCAACATCTGAATATATAATGATATCTGTAATTTATGGAGTCTATTAACGATTCAGTAAAATACAAATACAGTACTGCATGACAACTATGGAATTTACAATGAAATACACTATTAAGGGAGTTATTCAACTAATTTAAACCTCATTCATAAGATTTTATGGTTGGTGAAAATAAAGATGGCAAAGAGCTCAGATAGCAATTTGGGCTACCGGGACAAACTAGTGTGAAAGACAATGGTATAGGAAATTGTGCCAGTATCCCAATGATATCTTCACCTTTAGTATCGTTATAAAAAGATCAGTAAACAGGCTGAACCAGAGTAATTCAGGTAACGGAAGATGCTGTTTTTTACAGGGCCTCTAACTACCTGCAGAAACTGAAAGATGTATAGCGTATGAGATGAAACTGGAAGGCCACTGAATGCTACCCTGCAAAACTCTGTGTTTAATGCACTACTGGTCCATTAAACTTTTTACAATCAAACTTTTTACAAATAGTCAAATAATGGCTGTACTTTCTGAGTCACTGGCTTGAGAATATGGGATCTGACCTGCAGAAATGCTGAGCACATGCAGCTGCTGGTGAACTCAGTGGGAGCTGGGTTTTGCATATATGAAATGCTACGTAATACCAAGTGTCCCAGAAAAAAACATAAGCCTTCATGTCCCAAACTGGATGCTGAAAATCAGAAAACGGTTTCGCTGTGCCTCAGTTCCTTCTTAATAAAATGAGAAACAACAAATGGTACTTCCTAACTTGTGAGGCTATCATTTGGCAACTTCAATGCTTCAACATTTTTGTCTGTGATGTTAATGCTTACAATGAAATCACAATAATAGCTATAGTAATAGCAAGACAGTAATAAAACCAGTTTCAAAGATGATCTGCAAATAGCCCCAAACCACACAAATATACCACTACTCTAGTGAAAGTAGGACAGAGGTGCATCCTCACAAACCAAGATGTAGTTCACTGGCAGGAAAGTAATGCAAAAATTATGACAGTATCAAAATATATTACACTTAAAATAAAAAAATATGCAGTTTAGTATTTGTAATATGTTGCTTTCCTAAAACAACTTTGTTTCTATAGAATGACTCAATTAACATGTATCCCAAGAATTAATTACTGAGTCTTATCAGATATAGGAAATCTTTGGCAAAAAAACATAAATAAATCAAAATGTCTGATGATGTTAGGTAATAAGTCTATGTAGCAGAGTAAGTGAAAACAGATTATACATCTCCCTGGTATCTTTTCAGAATCAATATGAAATCATAATAGCATCCGAACACCAGCTAAACAGCTCCCCCCTCCTCCTTCTCCCCAAACCAGAACAGTATAGCCCTTATAAAATGATATGAGAAACTGGCTGTTCTTTCTTTTAATTTCTGTTAAAGAGCTCAGATTTTCACTTAAGATAATAGAAAATATGAGCAACTATTAATAGTCAAAAAGTTCTGAAATTCATACTGCATTCATGATTTGGAATTTAAGGAACTAAAACCCAGCATTAAATGAATCAGGTCTTCTATAATGATTTGCTAGAAAAACACCAGCAAGTATTGATATTTCCATTCCTACAGCATTGTAACAAAAAACATAAAAGAGGTGTAAGAAGAAACTTTAAACTAACATCAAATGTTCTATTTTGAAAAGGAACTAGAACTGGTGCTGAGGATTGATACATACATACATGTATGACTTATCAACCGATTTCTCAGTTTAAAAAAATTGTTACTCAAAGTACAAAAATTTAGTTCACATGAATATCATGTATAGTTATCAAGAGTTTTAAAGCCAAAGACATTTTGTTTGCACACAAAAAACCAAACAAACCAGTCTCCTCACTCAGTAGGATTTAGCAACTGAAAAATTACCCATATTCACATAGAGTTCAGGCTTTGCTTACACTTGTATCATAATAATCTATCCACTTTTTTTTGTAATTCATCGTGTGATCTTTAGCACTACAGCAGCTGAAACAAAACTAGTGTGAAAGCCTGGATTAAAGGGTCCATTAAACACTAATGAATCATTAACACTACTTGGCTGTGACAGTTGTTAAATAAAGTTATTTCAAGTAGCAAGTGAATTGTGTTAATATTGTCAAAAAGTATTAGCAATGTAAGACATCTTTCCATTTTAGATGGTTGTCTTAAGTGTTAACTTTTAATTTATATCTTTGAGAGATTTTAAACTCCTAAAGCAGTGCTCTGTTGCCCAGGATTCCACACAATCAGTAGAGCTTTTTTTTTTTAATGCCTTTTTTAATGAACTGGACTCCATATGACCTCTGGGCAGAGAGTCTGTGTGACATCACACCATCTGCATTCCTCCTTCTCCTTTGCTTTTGTTAATCATGTGTGTTTGCTAAAAACTGAACAAAACCCACCATTGGACAAAACCTTAGAGACAAACCCAATATTTTTTAAATGCTGTGTTTGCTATCACCTAATCTCAGTCTGCAACTGTTCTCCAAGCAGCTCCTTTCATATAAAAATTCTCTTGGTCAAACCATTTTTAGAAGCTTCACTAACACTAGTCAAACTTGACAGTGCTCAAACAAGAAGAGAACCCTCAGATACCAGATCCAAAACGACAAACTGCAGTCTATGAGCCCTCCCTATGCCCCTCCCAAATTAAAGCTTTATTATAAAGACAATTGTCATTAGCGAGCTACTTAGAAGAAACAGAGCTCCAGAAGTTACTAATCTTCATCCTCAAAATCCCCTTGGAACGTGCTCTTGCAACCTTTTATTAGAAAGAGTCTGGCAATATGATGGTTGAAATGAGGGTGATATTTGATGGACAGGGTAACAGAAAAACTTTGGTAGATTCTCAAGAACACAGAATTGCAGAGAGAATTGCAGAGTATTTGTCCATACTTCTGAATTCATATTCTTTGACAGCACAGGATGAAGATCTGGTTTCTGAAAGCAACGCAGCAAAACAGCATTTCTACCCACAAAATAACTTAGTTATTCAGAGAACTGCAATTTTCCAGTGAAAAAGGCTACTTGCCTCCACAAACACGCAGGTGGTGCAAAGCAGTGAGATTAGCAGTTGCAGAAATCCTTCAGGTGTATTTACCACCTCAGACTAGTAAATCAGAGACTAAATTGATGATTACAACAGATAAGGCTTTATCCTCAAATCCTTTTTAGTGACTGATCTACTCTCTGAAACGTAATTCAGTGAGCCTTTAATTATATAACATCTATATTAAAGGTTTTCAAGGTGTATTTTTCAGTAGATTAATGAACATTAAAAGGAATTTGGAAATTTGAAGAATTTTAAGAACCAGGAAGGAAGGAAGGTAAGAGAGCACGCTTACAACATTTAAGGGGAATACTAGAAAACTGAGACTTTTGAAAGTATGTGCTTTGCTGTAATCTTTTATCGCATTGTTGCTCATTTTTAAAAAGGCTGTCATCTTTTCCTTGTTCAATTCTGTCTGCAAAATCTGTAGATGCATATCTTCAAGCCTCACAATATCATGATTTCAGAACCTTTGCCACAAGGATGACATTGTTAGATAACTAGAATAGCTTAGAAGCAAAATTTCTAAATGTTGCATTCTGTACTCAGAAGTCTGGCACAAAAGGACAGCAACAGCCTAACAGAAATCACAGATGGAGATATGAATGCCTTACTGTTATTAGAAGAAATCAGTGATCTACAAATATGACTTCATACTATACTGAAATAAAAGAATCTGACGTAACTACACAAAGAACATTTTAAATTATATATTCAATTGCACACTCTGATGCATTCAGTCTCATAAGGGGTATTCTGCAACAGTGATTATGCTAAAAGTGATTAGTGATTGACTTTCTGTTTTGACAAAGAACTGGAATCAATAACTCAACTTGTTTCTTCCAGTCCCATGCATAATTATTTTTCTCAATATTTAAACTTCTACTTTCTTTCTCACCACTATATCACCTAACTTAGTAGTCTATCAAGTAAAATATACTACGACTCCAAATACTAAATATAACCTGAGAGGAGTCATGGTCTCATTTTGCATGGAAAAAGAGGTATATGCTTCCACTTACTCATATTCAGGACTTTACTTTGTTAAAATACAATTGCACAAGAGGGTTATAGAGCATTCCCTATTTAAAACAGGCTAGTCGGCAAATGGGAGAGGCTCAGAAATTAATGGTGAACTTTGTAAACAATCTCAGCAGCAGCTTTTAGTTTTATGTGTTTTTTTTTTTTTTTTTTTGCTATGGGAATACTCTTCTCTTCCTTGTAAGATTATTGACTAAAGCCTTTCTGAAATTATTTAATCAGGCTGTGAGGTTTTTATTGGCCAACTAGTAAAATCCTTCTAATTGAGGAAACTGTATTAGAAGTTATGATGAAACCTATAAAGCACTTCACATATCAGAAGCCAAAGTTAAAAACTGGATGCGTAAGAAATAATATTTAGAATACATAGCACATATACACTTCTGTAAAAATGATACGGTAAGTGTTACGGTAATAAGAGGACAAGAGTTATACAACAAAAATAGAAATCTAGTGCAAGAAATATCCCCAAATACTCTAATAAAATATCCTACATAAAATTTGTCATAAGAGTTGGTAACAGGAGTGTGTATTATCTCAAAATATCTAAAATAGACAAATACATGTAGAAAGTTCTATTCCTAGCCAGCTGTCAATCTGACTAAAATAACACAGCAGATTACCCCTAAAAATGTTATTTAAATTAACAATTGAGAAAAAAATTAATTAAAAAAGCCAATCATCTACAAGATGGTCCATGAACAAACACACAAGCCCCATCAGTACCACAATACTGTAGCTGCCAAACACATTAATCTTCACTATAGACTGTTTTCTATAGATACTTTTTAGTGCATAGAGAGTTTGAGACCTTTTAATGTTCAGCCATATGAAACCCAAAAGATTTTATTCATACAGAATGTTATCCTGTGGGTGGTTGGCTTCATAACAGTAAGGTCTGTATTCACGTAAAATTTGTTTTTAAAAAGTAAACTGAAAAAAGTTTTTAACATCCCTGCCCCCCATGAAGAAACGAGATGTTTCTGCAACCATAATTAATTCTATCTCTTCTCTCTCCTCATCACTCGAACTCTCAAGATCCAGGAGAGGTACTTTCAATCATTTTATGGGATAAGAAAAGAAACATACTCCTGGAATCAATGACCAGCAGCAGCTGTGTCCTCTTACCATGGTACGACACACAAACTCCTAAGAGCTCGTAAGCTGTCCAACCAGATCCAGTAATTTTGCAAGGGCTTTTGGAGGTGTTTCACTATTCTCCTTAAGGGATTCCTTGGCTTGCCTTTCAGATCCACCTTGCTATTTTCACTGAGTATACAGAACCCTGCTCAGGTCAGGACCTGGTTTTAGGCAAGGCAACATCCCAGCTGAAGCCGTTAAAGTAGGCCCTCTGGATTTTATCCGGAGTGTACATTTACAAACACAGAAAGTAACTGAACTTAACTGAACTACAGTGGAAGATGACCAAAATACCTCCTTTATTTTACTTTGTTTGAATTATTAAGAATCAATGTTCTGACTGTAATGCATTCCATTTATGAAATGTAATTCACTTTCAAAGGGTCATTTATGGAATCTGGTTTCCTTTTGTCCATTTTTATTTTAAACACTTAGTCTTACAGTCCAGACCTCAAAAAATTAAATGGCTTGCCTACATAACTTCACTGGTATGTGTACTATCATTACTCATACCATTACAGCAGAAATCTCTCTCTGTCTCACAAGAAAAATTAATGAACATATAGGATGACTTAACATGAAAACTTCCCCACCTGAGTATCCTTGTACTTTTCTCTTAAGTCCATGAGCCGGTGATAAGCTTTAATTGCTTCTGAAAACTCTCCAACATCTGTACTGGTGAGAAGATAGTTCTCCCATATTTGCCAGTGCTCATAGTTGCACTTCAGAGCTTCTTGGAGGGTTCGAAATGCCTTTATTCTAATCAATAATAAAAAAGAATAGAAAAGAAGATTCTATATAAAGATTTAATATGCAAGATTTCTATATCAAAATCAGCTGGCACTTTATCAACTAAAAAGCTGCTTATTTAAAAAATCAGGTTTAGAAAACAGTGCAATGTAAAAATTATTGTTCATAATCTACAATATTGATAATTCCTTAACCTCTCTTGCCAATTACTTTCTATCAGTTCACTCCACAATTCACTTTGGAGAGTCTGAACCAGGTAGTTTCTATGTTAGCTCTCATAATTACATTTTGACAAAAAATCATTATAATTGTGCCATCTATGTCAATATTTTCTTTCCTGAATTTTAACTGGAATCATGAGAAAACAATGTTACTGATGCTGCAGTTGTAATACACATTAAAAAATTAAAAATCACAGAGTTCACGGCAGATGCAGAATGATATTGACTCACTTCATCACACAAGGGAAGGTTACTTAACAATAACAGCTTTTTGTAATTTATTTTAAACACTTGCATGGGGTAAACATGCACACCCATTGCATGGAACCCCAGCATTTTCAACCATTTTTTTCTTATGTCAGATGGAAGCTTTACTTATGCTCTCTGTTACCTGACGCTACACTGCTCAGTAGAAATGTGTCAGAGTGGCCCCAAATGCTATTAGTGTCCTTCACCAAAGGTGTGGCCCAGTGAACCATCTTATAGTGGCAGGAGAGTGTTGTGGAATAAAGTTCGACAGAATAATTCCTACAAAATCACTGTCAAGTCAGGAAGCATCTTTATTTTTTCATATGGATCCACTGCAGGCAACTCTGTGCCATTCCCTTACTGAAGGAGAGAATTAATGCTATTCGCTGGTAAGGAACATAGAATCATAGAATGGTTAAGAGTTGGAAGAGATCTTAAAGATCGTGTAGTTCCAACCCCCCTGCCATGGGCAGGGACACCTCCCCCTAGACCAGGCTGCTCAAAGACCCATCCAGCCTGGCTTTGAACACTTCCAGGGATGGGACACCCCAAACTTCCCTGGGCAACCTGTTCCAGTGCCTCACCGCCCTCCCAGTAAAGAATTTCTTCCTAATATCTAATCTAAATCTACACTCTTTCAATTTATAACTCATACCCCTCATCTTATCACTACACTCCCTGATAAATAGTCCCTCTCCACCTTTTCTGTACACAGTTTGGCCAAATCATAGAACCATATGGTTGGAAGGGACCTCCAACCCCCCTGCCAGAGCAGGGCCACCTTAGAGCAGGTTGCACAGGAACCCATCCAGGCGGGTTTTGAAGAATATTGTCTGAAAGCAGCTGACCTACAGTTTACAGAGGTATGACCTCCTCTACAACATGCAATCAATGGTGCCAGAGAAGAGGCAGAAGGAGTAAGAAGTCCTAATGCAATCTGAAGCATATGTTGGCAAGGTCTGGGTGCCTGCTGTTTAAAGTGTTAAACGTACTGTCAAGAGTTTCAATAAATTTGATACTTTAAAAAAAAGCTTTGCTAGAGAATCAGAGTGATACGGTTCTCAGGACTTCAAGAAACTAAAGCTTACTCTCAGCTGGACACTCATGTAGAAAAAATACAAAGGAATAAATAACTTTAAATGAAAACTTGAAACAGAGTTTTCCCAGGCTGGTAAAACTCTTCTTTGGGGAGGTATGACAATAAATCTCTTCTTAATAAAGATCGTATGAAGATGGCTTGTTTTCAAAATTTGCAGTTCACTTGCTCTACTGCTTGAGTAAGTTGCTAAAAGTGCTGTCTCTAAAGAAAGACAGCTCAAAGAAGTTGTTGGTTGAGTTTCAAAAAGAGGGTTCAAGAGACTGTAAATATCCCAGCCAGGAAAAGGGAATATCTAACTAGTGGATCAGGCCATTAAAAGTTTGGAATGGCTGGGTCAGGGAAAAATGTAAATAACTGCCAATCTAAGCCCAGAGTATTAAAAGAGTTACCAAATACACGAGAAGAGAGCTGACTGATAGAGCAAAATTATTGAAGGAAACCAGGTCATTTGGCATAGTTACAGCAGAACAGTCCACCCGCAGGATTTTCCCATGTTCACTCCCCTTTTCTCTCTCTTCTGATATATGTGATGCTGCTGAGTAAACATACTAACAGTTGTGTCTCCTCCACTGTTAACAGTCCTATTAAGGAATTTTGGACTCCGATTTTCATAGGTTATATTAGAAAAGAACAGAGACCTGCTCCTTCCTCTGTGGAATTCACTACAATGGAATCTGGGATCTGCCACAGCTCTCTGATAGGCTGGAAGATGTTCTTGCTGACTGATGTACCCCAATCACCTTGAAAAACTGTTTCTGAAACTGGTCTTCAACATCTGCAGGATTAACCTGTATGATCTCCCCCATCTTCTCAAAACAGTTAATAAGTTATCAGGGGGCAGATGCCAATCAGATGGAACTGTGAAATGTAGACAAGATACCAGAGGGATGGGATGGAAATAGTATTCCTCAAATCATCATCCTTGCTATTTTAATAAAGTCCACTTAATAAATCATATAATGATGGAGTATCCTTAGCCAGGGCAATGGTTAAACCCATTCATATCCAAACAGAAAACTAGTGCAACATCCTGTCTTGGAAACCAGGCATCTTTCACCCAAAGGACAGAGGGCCAGTCCCAGTCTGTTCTGAGAAATATGCGATCTAGATTTCAAAGGCCTCCTGGCAGCCAGACTAGGGTCTGTTTTCATCACAATTAATTTTTCTGGAGGAAATTCAGAATACACGAAACTTGGGGACTCTTAAAACCCAAACAAATCCAAAAAACAACAAAACCCCTTTCATTTGGGTGTCAGCAAGTTGTTTGCACACGCTTTTCAAAGAGACTTACACATTTCATATTTGTCTTGTTTGAGACTCCACTAAGCCTTACCCAAATGCACAATCCTTGGGTGGAACTTATTTAAGAGCCTGGTTGAAGTAAAGCTTGATTTTGATGAGGGAGCAAAAGAAAACAATTAACTTAAATATCTTAGTATTGTTTTCCCTTTTAATCCTCCCTCCACTTTTTTTTTTTTTCCTAGCAGGCTTGAAAAATAAGAATTTACACTTTCAGCACTGCTTGGCCCCCCAAAATAAACTACATGAAGTGTACTACTACAGAAATCCTCTGCTTTGAGAGTTGGTTAAGCTACCACACACACTGTCTTAACCTGTAAGTGACTACATCAATAATCAAAGAAGTTGCTATTCGACAGCAAATACAGGCCACACTCAGCTATCAGCACGTAATACAGAGTTAAGATTTCCTGTACACATACCCTTCTCCCACGTGACTCCTGTGGAAAAAAACTGAGAATCATGCCCCCCGTTACTGCTTTTGATACAGTATCAAATAGGTCTCAAGTTTTGTATGTATTTAGCATGTAAAATCACAAGAGTAGATTACAATAATAAAATTAAACCAATAAAGTGATAGAACTACTCAGCCTTGTAGTACATGAACAGACAGAAAAATTATTTTGATCAAAGATACTTTTCTGAAACAAACCAGTACACGTGAGCATCTGACATATTCTTTTGAACTTTATGGACAAGAAGGAGCAATGTACCACACACAGTCTAAGACAAAAAACCAGGCATTCTCAAGGCACTACTGAAGAAGAAAGGAACTACTGAAAAGGTAAAAGCAGCTCTTGATTTCTGTTATTTTTTAGTCTTGAGTAGTTATTCTAACCTTCATTTTCTCTTCCCTCCTGCTCCCATTAGAATATCAATCAATCTCTTGAATTCTTTTATGTTATTACTTCTCACACTTCCTTTGTATGTTTATCAATTTATCCTTTTAAGTAAATTTGCTACTGTTTTTCTCTTTTTCAGTTTGCCTCTTGTCTGCATAACCGCATAAACTGATGTCAGATTTTGAGTAAGGTTTTTAAAAATTTATCTTATTCTGTTGTTTCATTCTTTGGCGACAAGTTATAACATGAAATTTTTTCTTAAATATTAAGTTCTTTCAGGTATTATGTGTTTACAAGTAACTTTTATCACATTGATTTGAAATATAGAACAAGAAAGGCAGTCCGTTTGGGTCAAAGCATCTTGTACTAATGCTTAATTTGGAGGGAAAAGAACAAGCAATATATTATGCGTGTAGATCTCTATCTGCTTTCATAATATAAAAAATAAACTGCCTGGTTTTGCCTTAAATCTACTGAGATTAATGTAGTATGAATTGACATAGGTCTAAATATAGAGTTTGCTTGAAATGGACATATCTTTCTAACTTCATAGTCAAATGAGTTTTCAACTTTAATATATTTTCTTTTTTGCACTGGTTGTACTTACTACATCATAAATACTTTTAACAAGGAAAAAAGCTCAGGGTGAGGGATTGATACTTTTATAACAGCTTACAAAACTATTTCCAGCAAAATGAAAGAAGTTATCAATGATCCAACCTGGGAGAGAGAACTGACTTACAAAAAAAGAGGTACCCACACTATAATAATAAAAACCTCAATGTCAAAAAAAGGAAGTCCCAATTATTTATTTTGGAAGCAGTATTTTCTGATGCTTTTGAAGTACTTACTTCTGTTTTAATCTGATATAAGCAGTTGATAAATTGTTCCAGGCCTCAGCATTCTGTAATAATAAAAGGAGAAGTACTAAAAAAATTATTCACTAATACTATGCATACTTCATCAAAACATGTAAATAAAACTACTATGAAATATCACTGATTTTGCTAATCATGCATATTAACACATATTTCCTACAAGGCAGTCAAAATACTCCACTGAAATAGAAAATATTATATTAAAATAGAAATACATAAATAAATATTACTGACTACAGCACCAATTGGGTATATAAATATCAATTAAGTGCCTTCTGGTTGGAACACACTAAGTCAGCTCTTGCCTTCAGTTTAAACTGTAAATAGACATCCTCTTCTGGATCTAGCTGGGATGGCTGGAGAGGTCAGTGCTCTCAGCAGCTCATCACTTCTCACTAGCTGGAAGGTACTTACCTGTACCGCTCTGTTAGTGGAAAAAATTATGCCAATGTCCCCTAATGCACCTCAGGCAAAACTAACAGGGTTAGTTCCAACAGTGCTTATCAGCTGTTTTAGCTGAAAAGGATTACAGAGTGCTCAGACAATCTTTCCTTTGGCAAAACCAGCAGAGCCAGGTAGAGAGATGAGTCTTGCCCATTGTCTTACGCTGCTGTAAATGTGAAGCTGTACCACTGAGTTCAGCAAAGTGACAACAAGCATAAATTTGAAGAACAGAACCTGAGTGCTGCAATGAAATATACTCTAGTACTGAAGGCTATCTCCAGGCTTAAGGAGCATTTAAATCATGTTGTGAAACCTTTTTGAGGCTTAATGAATGAAAATGGTCATTACATTTCAGCAGATCATTGTATAAAGACAAGTTTCACCTCCATTAACTAAGAGCCAGCCCAGCATCCTTTACTCACAAAAGAAATCCCACTTAACTCACTGAGAAGTCAGTTGGCTTGTTCATATGAATATAATCAACTACAGGCCCCAGACAGATAAGTGAAAATTTTAATATCTCCTTGGAAGTAAATCTACTGTACTGAAAGAAAAAAATATCAATATATAAAGTAAAAATTCCAGTTAAATACAGGGTTTTCTGTATGTATGGGGTGGTTTTCCAAGTGAGTTATTTAATTTTATTATTAAAGAATAATCTCTCACCTTTCATTGTTCTCTCATTCTTTTCCCCAAGAGAAAAGAATGAACGATAATTTCTATCAAGTAGGTTAAGCAAGCAACATGCTTGCAGTAAGTCCTTTTGACCAAAGTATTGCCAGTACATTCCCGAGAGGTAATCCACGTGACCCCTCTGCTGTCTCAATCCACAGTCACACTCAAACTGCAGCATCTTACACATGCTAGCCCCATGCATCCTGAAAAACTGGCTAACAAGCTCCATTCTCCCTGTGCTTATGAACTATATAGTTACAAATTTACCTGTCATACAACCACTTATTTGACTTTTTTTTCAGGAGATTTTGATTACTTGGAAGACTAACTATTTGAAATTTTTTTTTGGTGTTATCTCTCTCTTTAGCACTCCTCACAGTCTACTCATTCCCTTTTCTCTGTTTTAGCAATGTATGCAAGCATAAAGGAATTTCTGCTCAAACATATTTTAACATTCACACACACATACTTAGATGAAGTTAAGTATTGGGCAAGTGTTTTTATTATGCCTCATGTCAAAAATATATCCTTCATGCACAAGTTTAATTTATTCAAAGGGCTAAGGCTTAATCAAGTTTTTCATTACTGCTTTGCTTGTTTGTAATGAAAACATCCTTGTTGCTTTTAGATAAGCCATCTGAATCGCTTGGTGAAAAGTACATACATCTGGTTCCAACGTCACACAGCGCTGAAATGCTTTGGCAGCACCTTCGTAGCCTTCTAATGCAATGTATGCACAGCCCAAAGAAAACCATACACCTAGCTGGAGAGAAAAAATGCATGATTACATATATATATACACACACATATTCCTGCACGAAAGAAATAATCTTGCCTGGATGCTCAAACACAAACTACTCTTGTTGATTTTACCTGATTTTCAGCTATCATAATAGTATTGCATTGGAATAAATAATTTCCTTTATGCTCAATATAGGAAAACTTTAAACAAATGTGTTGATTATATAAAGACCACTTAACCGTATATGAAGCACTATTTCTACTTGCCAGAGTAGCAGTCTTCTTTAGTTCATAATGCAATGTTTAGAAATAGAACTTTTCTGTGGAAATGAGCAGGTATATGAGCAGCTACCTAGTAAAAATCATACAATAAGAGCAAAGAATAGTAAATAATTTTCTTAATAATGTGAAACAAAATATTTTGCCTAGCACTAACTATGTATGAAGGTTTCAACTGAACAAAAACAAATGTGAGAACTGGACATAACGGAGAAGGTTGGGAAAGGCGTCCAAAAGGGATCCTTTAGCAGACAAGAAGAGTGAGATGAAAAGTCTCTGGGGTGGGAATTAAGTCAAGGAGCTGAGATGCTACGATATGGAGGCAAAAAGTATGCAGAAAATTGAATAGGTCATGCAGGTGGAAGAATGCTGCTGTATGTTAAAGAAAACTTCAGCATCAATCATATAGAAAATCCTGGGTAGACAAACAATAGAACTTGTAGAGACTAAAATTTCAGGCCACAGTAAAAAAAAAGCAATATGAAGACTGCATCTCAGAATACTTGACTAAATTAGAGAAGGTAACATACTGGGGCATATCAGAAGGCTTTGAAAATGGAAATCTTAGAAAATACAGAGAGATTTCAATTATTCAACACAGTTTAGTAAATACCATAATGGATGCAATTGGTAAGGCTAAATTTTTTAGAATTTAAGGAGCTAGCCAAAAGACAGTACTTGCCTTGATTCTGACCAGTATGAATGATCAGGTTCAAAATGTTACCATACAAAAGATACTTTGTAATGTTATCTGGAGTTACCAGTCCTTCAAGAACCAATGCAACTCATTAAATAAAAGGAATAGAAAAGGATTCTATCAGGGAGTGTAGCCATAGGACAAGGGCTAACAGTTTTAAACTCAAAGAGAGTAGATTTAGATTAGATCTTAGGAAGAAATTCTTTACTGGGAGGGCGGTGAGGCACTGGATCAGGTTGCCCAGGGAAGTTTTGGATGCCCCATCCCTGGAAGTGTTCAAGACCAGGCTGGATGGGGCTTTGAGCAGCCTGGTCTAGCGGGAGGTGTCCCTGCCCATGGCAGGGGGGTCGGAAGTAGGTATCACAGAATCATAGGGTTGGAAGGGACCTCTGGAGATCATCTAGTCCAACCCCCTGCCAGAGCAGGGCCACCTTAGAGCAGGTTGCACAGGAACCCATCCAGGCGGGCTTTGAATGTCTCCAGAAATGGAGACTCCACCACCTCCCTGGGCAGCCTGTTCCAGTGCTCTGCCACCCTTAAGGTAAAGAAGTTCCTCCTCATGTTTAGGGGGAACTTCCTATACTCAAGTTTGTGCTCATTACCTCTTGTCCTGTCACTGGGCACTACCAAAAAGAGCCTGGCCCCATCCTGCTGACACCCACCCTTCTTTAAGGTTCCTTTCAACTCTTAACCTTCCTATGATTCTATGTTAAATTTAAGAGCTACTTACAATGGAAAAGCTGCATTAAAAACTAAAAGGGACAGCTAAAGAGTAAAGCTGTGCAGAAGACTTGAAACATTTAAAGACAAGACATTTCAAGGCTTGGAGAAACTGCATATCATCTTTCAAAAAGGCTCTAAAAAGACTAGACAATCATAACAGTTAAAAATATAATGCAGATTATTAAGATACAAGTGGACATACTTTAAAAGCTGGTGTGCTACTCAAATGAGAGCTACAAAAGAACAAGTCTGACAAGCTAAATGGAAAAACATGGTAAATCTAAACAAACAAAAAACCAGGGTTCATTGCCTTTGATCTACTATAGCAATGAAATGGTATTTTATCATCCCTTAGATATCTGGAAAGGAAGCATGAATTTCTTCCACAACATAAGAAGGGTAGTGACTCTCTAATAATTTATTTAGAATACAGTTTAAGAACAGACTTAAGCTATTTTGTATGGAAAGAATGGTAAGAATTCCCTTTTTATTGGGGAGGGCAGAAAATCTGCTGATCCCACTGGCTGATGTAACAACTGCTCTGCGGAAAGTGACTGACTGAAAGGTAGCGTAAGGAAAACTTTGTCTGAAGTTCAAAAAAAGCTTTTGTCAAGGCTTGTGGAACTAGGTTAAAGTTCTTTTTTGGAAATACAAAAAAGTGTGTTGCCTAGAGGTTCACACGTCGCTACTGACTGGAAAAACACATGAAAATGAGCTGCAAATTTTTATCCTTTCCAAAACTGAAGGCAATGACCAGCAAAGGAAGATAATTTAAGCTTGGACTCTTAGTTAAAACTTGCCATCAGGAATTTCCAGGCAAGTCTTTAATAAGTCTAAATGATTATTAAATGCTTTAAGAAAGTCTAAACAATTCTCTCATATTAGTGGGAATATGGTTCCAAAATAACCTAGCTACAGTATAGCTGAATATTTAAAAAGAAAAAATGCCCAAATCACATATCTGAGGAAACTTTTTTTTTTTAATCCAGTAAACTCTTCAGTACAATACTGTTAGGAGTACAGCAGTGTTAGCTTAGAAACAATCCATACCCAGCAGACCAAAATTAGTCTTTGAAGTTAGTAATTACTGCAACATTTTAAGAGCTCTAGTTGAGTGAAATCCTAGCTGAGTATCTTTTTAATTACTCATTTTTTGGCATATTTTTCTCCCTTATAATTCAGTTTCTTCTTAAAACTTGACAGAATGTACTATAGTAAAGAAACTTCTATCATCATCTCCAGTGAGAGAGGCTCAACTTTTAAGTTACTTTTACTATTACAAGATGAATGAGAATTGTTGAGAATCAGGCTCTCATTGCACTGTCCAAAACTTTAATTTCCAGATGTAGTTGATGGCAAGCTGACTTCGAAAGTGTGACTGTTTTCCCAAATTGGAGAGAGATCACTTCTCTTGCTTCACACCCAAGAAAATTAGCCTGAGAAGTTATGAGCCAAATAAACTAGCACAAAAGAGGATTATTCTTTTCTTGCAGACTGTGACATGTTGGAGAACGGTGTCAGCACAAAAAAGGTGCTATGAACACTCCAGAAAATTCAAATGTGAAGCGACTGGATATAGCGAACCATACACTGTTCAGTACAAGAACTAACAAATCTGGTATTTAACAAATCATAAGTTTTGTTACATGTACTTTCACCACTGGAAAACCGACTGCATGAGCTCTTTGATCTCTGTAATTGTCTCAGTCTACCCTTGCAAGATGTTTGCAGTGAAAGTGCAAAAGAAACGCATCTGTCACCCACTGGGCATGTACTAGAACAAGTAATTCTGTGAGCAGCAATGCTAATGAAGATGAGTTTCAGATCTATTTGAACTGTAAGACTTTCATCCCTTTGTGAATTCTCCCAAGTCTAATATGATGTTGGCTCATACTGCAAAGACCTACCCTCAGAGACCTGACCCAAACTGGCCAAAGTTTTTGTACAACATCAGTTGGCCAAAAAGTGTACAAGACTGAAGGAGGGTTGACAGAGAATGGTTTTATCCATTAGATATTTTCGGGGAAATTACTTGCTGCAGTCTAAAAATCCCTTCGGCCAAAAAGGTTTCTAATAATCAACAAAAAAAAAGAATTTCTTTGTAATAGGGAGTCCTTGTTTACCTGATAAATTATTCACAATTCTGGGAACAATTTGCTAAAGAATATTTTCCTTGTATTAAAGTCCTTGCATCTCAAATCACCTTACTCTCTGCTCTTAGCCCACAAGACATCCTGGAATAGGAAACAATTCATTTCTGTAGTGACAGAATACAGATAGACTTTAGAAGACAGTGATACGTCAATCCACACTATCCATTTGTTCAATCTATTTTCTTGAAACAATTTGTTTGAACCTTAAATAGAGCTTCCTAAGCAACGAGGGGAGGAAGTGTTCGTTTTCCTATATGGACTGGCCTATTTTTCTTGGATTGCCTTTCATTTTAAGCTTCCTTTGGATAGGACACAAAATAAAAAAGCATCTCAGCAGAATATTTCTCAGCTTTGAGCCCTGTAGGTCATTTTCTGCAGCCTTCTATTATACAGGAGTCTTCTTGATTTCAATAAGGTTTCTATCTAAGTAGCATATATTTCATCAGCATTTCCTGAGTCAGTAAGAGAACTGAAAAACAAGCATTTTTGTTCATTTTGCTTCCTATTCTAAAGGTTTTTTTAAGTTATCTGGAGTTCACTTGAATAAGACCAGGACTCTGATTCACTGGAATAAAATACATCATTGAAATATAAAAAAAGTTTTAGGATATAAGATTTGAAAGGCTGGAGGCCTTTAAAATTTTTCTACAGCAGAAGTCCAGCTAGTTACGTGGAACTCAAAACAGCAGCTTTGGCAGTATTCTTTGTAGGGCAAGAAGGAATATCCTACTTTCACATGGACCTGGAAATGGCTATGAAGAACACAATTTTATGTATATAAACACCCACAAATCTGCTTCAAATTCTCAAGACCTTCCCACAGGATGGACCTTATTGGGATAGGATATAGCAGCCAAGAAACGGAAACAAGATTACAAAAATTGTCTGCAGAACAGCTTGCAAAGGATCTGTCAAAATACCCAGCTTCATCAAGAGAAGTCTTTTGACTGTGGTTTCAGTTTTGATGCATTACTGTAATAAAAGCTACTGTCATCACAAGTGTAACACAGTGCTTCTCAGTGACTCCAGAGCAGGACAAACTAGAACTCCTGAAAAAGATTTCTGTGAAATACAGAGATCAGAGTTTATAATTAAAAGCCAAGAGAAAAGGCAAAAGAACAATTTCATTAAAATCTGTACAGCATTCTTCTTGTGAGCATCTTGCTTGACACCTGTTCATGATTTATTTGATGACAATTATTAATATTCATTGGTTTGAAATCCGTACAGACAAAGAGAGCTGTACAGGAAAAGTGTTAGCTACATGCAAGGACCTGAACGAAAAAGGATGTCTTAATTTCATCATGCTACAATCTTTAGCCAGGCATCCAAGTACACGGTGAAAAAGTTGCTAAAACAACTAAGAAGCTGTTACTTTGACACTAGTGCACAGAACTGCCTTTTAGAAAAGCATCTCATCATTCAAAACTGAACACACCAACTAAATCAAAGCCATAAGTGTATCGTTTCCCAACCTGCATAGGGTTGATCTGCACTGAACGTTCAAAGCACTCCACACATTCCCTGAATTCCCGGTTGCGGAGATGGAGGAGGCCTTTGGAGCGCTGTGCACGGGCGCTGCGGTGCCTGGAGAGCTCCCAGGCCTTGTCGTAGTACTGGTGGTCTTTAAGAACATCACCGAGCAAACAATATAATCCTGGTGTTTCCTTTTTCTCTAGCTCCCGCCTGAGTATTTCTTCCGCCTGGCAAAGAACAAAGAGAAATCAATACGTAACGGGACAATTTATTTTCAGTTAATCATCTACCTGAACAAATACCTCCTTACCACCCTTAAATCATCAGTTGAAGACTAGGAAGTAGGTATAGTGAGGAAACAGTATCTTGATCCAAAACAGCGTCAAACGTAAACTCTAGAGAGAATCTGGTTCCAAACTGTTTTAAAAAAAACCAATCCACACTTCAACAAAATATGGTGGCTTTTGGTTTAGTGCACCAAGGGAAATGTACCCATTAAAACAAGAAGCAGCTTGCTCCTCGTTTTATATCTTAGGTGTGTATTCTGTCCCAAGAGCAAATATCAGTCCTGGACATCAAACCTATACCTACCTCACAGCAATGCAGTGTCAGCGCAATTAAGGTATGTACAATCCTAATAGTTTATCATCTGTGGTTTTTATAAATCCTAATAAATACTCTTGCAATGACAGTCATTCCGTATTCTAATTGCTCTTTTCTGAAAACAATAACTTCCATTCTATTATGTCTGGAAATGCTACTCTTTTACATAAGATGCACAGGTTATAAATATATAAGTGTTTGATATAAAATACATTCAGAATACATACAACATTATGGAAAAGAAGACACAGGCTGAGTCTCCCTGACATGCATATTAGGCTGCAACCAACTTTCAAAAGCTCTTTATCTCAGGGTGACTGTCTTGTTCTAACAATAAAATTATTGTTTCTCTTTTAAACAAGAGATAGTGTGTTTTCTGTGTCTTTTTGAAAAGATAAATACACTGGACAGATGATCTGTTGTTAAGACTGAACTCTTACCTCAGTCTCCTGCTGCAAAAATGTAACAGACATAATTGAGCTTGGTATTATTTTTTATTAGAAAAGATCTGTTTGAAGCATCAGAACCAAGAAAGATTCAATGTAGCCTGCCACAGAACTAAAGTTTCATATTGTAACAGTAGTCATTCTTCTATGGTAGATAGTTTATCTAAAAGGAAAGCAGAGTTCATCTTTGCATTTAAATTATTCCTCCTTTTCTTGTTTCTATAAGAAATATTTTCTTTTCTCTTCAGATGATCTCTAGAGAATCAGTCACCCGTCTTCCTCCAATCAGTAAAATTCATTGAATATGTCTGAAAATTATTTTTAGAAAAATGACTTTGCTTTGAGATATTTAATGTATAGTAATTTAAACACTTCATTCTTACTATCATTTTTGTTAAATAAAGTAGTGGTAAAAGTCTACAAGTATTTGAAGTGCACAAATGTGAAGAAGCGATGTATTGTTTACTTTTCTAAAGGGACCCTAAACTAGCAAAAATAGAATCCCACTAAGAAGAAAATTAATGTCTGAATATTAGGAAAATAACTTAAGGGCAAGTGGTTTTAAGTGCCTATAGAATATTTTTCCAAAGAAAGTCAAAGAAACTATTACTTAAAATTTAGAATTAGCCTAGTTAAAGCACTAGAAAACCTCACCTACCAAGAAGACTGCACTTGCAGAGGGTTTGGTTAAAGGGCAGTTTACTTCCCCTTTCCTGCCTCCATTAGTTGCTATGGCAAGATTAAAGGAACCCATATTAATAACAGATCTTTAAGACGTTTTTTTTCTTGAGTAGAGAGAACTGGGTGTTTTGTTATTGCAGTAATCACATTAGACACCAAAAGGTAAGGTGTTTGGTTTTTTTTACCTTCAGATAAAGAAAAAACATGCTGAAGCAATGCTGTGTGAGCAGCAGCTAGGAGGTGAAAAGTGCATTGATTGCTGCTCTTCCTCTGCAGGGCACTCACAAGCTCAGATTGTGTTTTTGTGGCAGTGCCTAGTGCTAATCTTACGCTAGACTAGAAAGCCAACCACTCACTAATTGCATCTTGCATTTAAGAGCATAAAACCATCATGTTCTGATCTAAGCTTACAAGAATTCATTGCCAACATAAATATTTCAGCACACAGATAAAACAGAGAATTAAATAAGCATAAGTCTGACTTCTTCTTCGTCTGATTAGCTATCTGATCACCCCTCTGTCATGTTACAAACCTTTTTATTACTTAAATCTTTAAAGGCTAATACAAAGAGGATCGTAACTACAAACTGGAAAAAAAAGTTGTATTCTCAAAACATTTGTCATTTGTCTTCTACAAAACCAGGTAATACTTTAAAAACAGGACTTCTCATTTTGTCTAGTTTTTTTGAAGAAAAATATACCAAGTTCAAGATTCCTCCTGCATTTGGCTTCCCAACCCTAAACTTCCACTTGCTGTCCTATTGACGTGTTCCCATGCTTTTATTTGTTTCCTAAATGGCCCTATTAGCCTCACTCTTCACAGATGTACCAGTTCTATTATTTTACAATTCATTCCCTTGCTAGTTCAAAGTATTTTCTAAATATTTCTAAACATTTTCATGTTATTTCCTAAGGTACCAGAGAAGCAGCATGAAGAAGCAGAACAGATGAGCATGGAACGAGGTAGTGAGAGAAAAGGAGAGCTCTATGGTTTTCATTTCACCTTCCCTGTAACTTCATGCATGACCTTGCAAGCCATTTACTCTTCATTATCAATTCTGTAGCTGCATATAGAAGTGCTTCTCCTATAGTCTTCTACGTCTGCTGTAGTGGATATCAATCAAGTTCTTGAACGATCTCATGCGCTAATCGGTACAGTACTACTTGACTTTGCATCTGGGAAGCATTTCCTGAATTTAAATGGGAGCTTCTGAGATCTTATCCTAATTGTGTTTCCTCTCTCAAATTTAGAGATATCTGTGTCATGTCATGATAAGAAAAGTAACTCTGTAGAAGGTGGATTGCTGGTCTAAACCATGTGTTTTAGACCAACATACCCATGTGTACCATGCTGTTTACTCTGAGGAGATGATGGAACAGGGATAGGGCTGAACACTGGGTTGCAAGAAGGAATACCTGGCTAAAAGGTAGAGAGCTCATTAATTTATCCCAGGTCAGCAGCTATCTCACTGTTGAGCTTCTGCAAGGGAGAAAGGCCTCACTTTAACTGGAAGAACTGAAAATTCACATCTCCGGTTTTTCCTTTCTTTTTTTTTTTTTTTTTATCAGGGAAATGGAACCACTTTTAGTGTGTTATCCATTTCCAGTGAGGTTGAAGAGGACCTTGTAGACCTTAACCAAATAAAGCTGTCTGATGTAAACAATACTCTCGAGATCTCTGGGTCCTCCTCACAGTTAAAAGAAGGGAGAGGGACACTTTACACCACCAGTTCTCACTACACACATGGAGATGAGAGTCTGCTTTTGAAAAAAGTCTGTTAAAGGAATACAATAAGTAAAAGGCTGGCATGAGAAAGCCACAGCAACTATCAACGTACTGTGCATTCAGATTTTATAATACTTTTTTTTTTTAATGTTCTGTACCCTGTTTTGCTCATTGCTTGGCACTCTCTTACTTCTGTTGACTCATGTGATGATATCACTTTCTATTAATTTTGTTCAGATTATGAAACAAGTGAGTACAGAGCCATATCTAGTAACAGTAAAAGATCCAGAAAAAAAGTTTGCTAAATGCTAGTGACATCTTGCCCTGCAAAATTTCTACTGCTACATGGCCCTGTTATAACTGAGTTATGTATTTCCCAAGTGCATTATGTGGAGTTTCACATAGCCTTATCTACACACTCTCTTTCTTTGTCAGTGCATAATTCAAGAGTAGGAGGACAGAACATATTACTTTGATGCTTAAGTACTCATCAAACGCATTGATATTGCTAATATCTGGCTGGTTTATTGGATTTTTTCAGTATTTAAATTCAGGTTTTCTATATAAAAGCACTTGTGAGTGAAAAACATGCACAAGTTTATTTAACAGAGTTTGTTCTTTTGGGCACATATATGCTAAGTTCTTTAACAACATGAATATCCACTGAACAACATATTGCTCTAGTAGATCCTCGTGCACTTCTAAAAGAGTAACTACAATGTGTAAAAACTTAAAAACATTTTGATAAATACAAACAGTTCATGCTTTGAAAGCTTTCTGATAAAAAGCATAAATATTCACTCCCCTTGATGTACAGCTCAATGTTTCTAATTTTCTGGCTTTTTTGACCTGAAGCTAGCTTTTTTCCCAGCACTACTGTTACTTAGTACTTACATAGCATTTTCTGTTTTTCAAAGCACAGCACAAACCCTTATTCTGAAAGTATTTCTAAGCAGTTTCCTGTGTCAGATATCCTGCCCTATTCTCCAAGTGCCATTTTCATAACTCCCTAAGGGCAGTTTGTGAATATAAGTAGGACAGAATGCATTTCCAGGAAATGGAAAATATCGACCTCTACTTCTCCACTATACTGAAAAGATTGTGATATTTGCATACTATGCCCAAGGCATGCATAATGTGACACAGAATTTGCCAGCAAAATGTATCTGTCAGTTTTTAATTACCAAAATCTAGGCATTGGTGCACAATAATTAGAAAAAAAATACGTAAGTATGAGAAATTCTGCATTTTTTCTGTTAATTGAAGTTATAACTCTCTGCTTAAATTAGTTTAAGCATAGTCTTTGTGATTTTGTCTTCATAAAGGCACACAAACATTTGTATATTTAATGCTGTGATATAACAGAGGGAGAGAACAGGGAAGAAAAGAAAAAACGTTTTTGCCTGAAAGTGAGTATTTCTGAAAACTATATAAATTCTGAAAACAATGCTTGACAGCATGAGTTCCTTTCATTGTCTTTACGTGTGAGAGATTGCAGCAGGAAGAGAGCACAGCTAAAGTTACACACAAGTGGACACTGCTCCTACCATTGCTCTAATAGTAACAGCAAAACAATCAACAATAGGAGGGCTGCTACAGACCCCTACCAGCATTTTTAAACAATTCTGTCACTGATACACACAGTTAAGTGATGGCTTTTGATTGTCTTTGTTTGGAGCTGATCTCATGTAGCTGCAGCATTAAAGAAATCATAGAGAACTTTGGAAGTTCAGGAAAACATCAACATAGACTTAACAAAATAAAGCCTTTTAATCTTGCACCAATTCTTGTCTCAAATGTTTGATTCTGTAACTTGTATATATTAACATTAGGTAATTAAATACATCAAGCACGAATACTGTTCCATTTTAAGTGTTTTTAAAAACTACAGTTAATAGTTTGAAATCAAGTGGGAAAGAAAACGAATATCCCCTCCAGACTCAGCTCCAAGACCCCATCACGAATGACTGCTACAGCCTTCTTGAAATTGTGCAGACATAGTTGTTAATTTTCCTTGAATATTTTCAAGAATCATTATCACAATTTTCTTGCTTCCTAAGTTGTTTCTCATTAACTAACTTATATTTCATGTGGTCATTACCCCAATTTTTTGTGCTTTTTTTTAGCATTCACAGGTTATGACAGACTCATATGTCCGGTGTCCATTTTCCCCAAACAGACCTTCCTCATGATACGCCTGTAGAAGTGTCATTAGTGAACTCACAGCTCAAGCCAGACAGTCTTTCATACTTCAGATCCTATTTCCAGACAGGGTCTCAGTTATAAAAGACATTTTTCTTACCTTCCCATGCTGTCCTGCTCTTTCATAGCAGATCACTGCATCTTCCCACATTTCCAGCTCCTCAAATATCTGTAGGGCAGAGCTGGTGCATCCCAGCTCAAAGAGTAAGCTTGCAAGCTGACGCTGGAAAGACATGAAATTGCAGGTAACTGAAAATAGGTAAGTAAATATGATTTATATTTTTCAAAGATGTTAGAGGCATTTCTGACATCAACAAGAAGCAGACAGAGAATACGGAATTATTCTCTTGAAACTTCAAGCTGGAGGCTCAAACAATGTATATACCTCAAAACCCCCTATCAACAGAACAATGATTGTTTTGATTTGAACTTTTGTTCATGTCAGTAGCTTAATTACTTTAAACTAGTTGATAATATAATGCAAAAATGGGAACAGACACGGCAAGGGTGAATTGATAGAGCTGAACTTCCACCCCTTAAAAGAGGTTCATGGCGCATGCAGGTGGAGAGCAGATGTAGCAGAAGGTTGGGAACGCTAAGAGTGGGAAAGAGAGGCTTGAAGGAGGGCATTAAGGCCTCTTCTATCAATGCTATAACATAGTAATCTGTATGTGTACAAACACAGATGGAGAGAAAGGCTTTTGTTAGGTATTTGTAAGGAATTGCTGCCCCAAACAGCCACTGCCAAAGGGTGTTGGTTTTTAGTCAAATCAATATTGGATTTGAGTTCAGGTTCAACTCCCTAGTTCAGTTTTCCTCACAGATAAGTCAGCCTCTTTGTTATTTCAAATTCAGCTATTATTTCAGTGTACTTATGAAAATAAATGACTAATGTTTTCAATTTTAAAATAAACAAGGTATGTTTTCATGACTTTGAAAAGTTGTCTTTGGTCTTTTGTTTATTTTTTAAGAGGAGATTAAAATCGCACATAGGTTTTCATCTTTGAAGAAAGGATAACTTATTTACTATGATGTGTGACAGATAAACAATTTGGTTTGCAAAAACAAATGAGATCTTTCTGTATAAGGACACCTAATTATTCTGTGAGATCCCATACAATGAACTGCAGTGTTTTGGGTGATCCTGAATGGATCCCCTGAAGTTCTCTGCTCATGTCATGGATCTCTCTTATAGGCTTGGGTTCAGTACATGTTACAAATGCAAGGAGTCACCATATGGGAATAGACTGGTAGTCAAAAAATTGAGAACTGGATACAGTTCTTTGACATAAATACGCTGAAAATCTGTAACAAAGTAATTATTTGTTAGCTCGATATTAATTGCTTAGGAAAAACCCTACACTTTCCAGTGTCTGGAACTATATCTTATTTATGTTCATTCAAAGTAAACAACATGAACACCTTTGGAGGTTTGCGATGCAAACAGCTTTCTTAAGTTTGTTAAATCATCAGATAAGACTCTAATGTTTAGATTTCTGTTCTAGAAAGAGTGAAGATGAACAGTGTAGTTGTGGGAAAAAAAATAATCCTGCCAGCAATAGCAAAAAGGGTCATGTCTCGAAAATAAAAACTTTCTCAGCTCGAGGAGTTCTTCAGTGTACTTCTGACTACTCCTAATTTGGCTGCTTTGACCATGATCCAACTTCCTGAAAACAACCCAAAGTGAGTGATCATTAAAAGATGAGAAAGATGCAAGTAACAGTAGCATAAGTAAACCAGTAATAAATAGTAAGACAGTGGCAAGATTACTTTTACAGGAGATATGTTAGAAGCTTGAAAGTTTCAGGCCATTTGAAGGAAAAAGGAAAGTAAAGAAGAATTGCGCTACAAGCAAATACTTCTGTGCATAACAGAACAAGACATCTGAAAGCAAAAGACTGTAGAACTTGATTTCTTTCCAGAAAAATATGGTGTGTTGTTAGGTTATGTCTTCATTTCTATAGCGTTTCAACTCAGGATCGTATCACACCCTCTTTGACTTTGGAGTCACACAGTACCAAAAATAGTAAGAACCACAGACTTTTAAGTAACGCTTCGAAGGGGATTGCTTCACACCTGTATGGCCCAACGTGGAGGCACCTGACAACAGTAGAAAATCTTCATGCGTTCAGATACCGACGCATTTGCGTCTTCAAATTGGTCTGCAAGTGCCTGTAAATGCAAAGTATATTCTGATTTAGTTTTGAAGAGATTTAAATTTCAAAGTGCATGTAACAGGAACAAGAATCAAAATTACAATCCCGTCAAAATACTTGCAGAGTAAAACTGTGTGAAATATTAAAGTGACCTTGCCTAATGCATTTCAATCCTTTAGCTAGTTTTACCCTGTGTAAGATAGTATTGATGTGCTTTAAAGATACGACTTTTCTTATTAAAAAGAGAGAGAAAGCCAAACATATTACAGTGGTCCATCCTTTTGGAAGCACAGTTCTAATGCAGAATAAATTATTGTGACTTGGAGTACAAATCAATTCAGGCGCTTTTTTTGTTTTGATAGAGCTTTGGATTATTGAAATGTTTTCTTCTGAAACCCTTTTTGCAGAGCAAAAGGGCAGCAGCTTAAGCACTAACTTTTTTCTGAAAATCCACTACGAAGTTATTTAAATCAAAATTCAGTACCAAGAAAAAGAAAACATTAAAGGTAGCTCTAGCCATACAGTTGGTTAGAAATTTTAAGATAAAGGAGAAACTCTCTTCAAATGTCACTCATCACTAAAGTATCAAATTTAAGTCAAGAAGTATAAATAAGGGAATATTAAACTACTTGCCTTCACATGATTCGTCTATCCACGTCTTGCATATAACTCAGTCAAAGATTTATCAAAGGATCTAGACAGGTTCTCAGAATTTTCTCAGCATGGAAAATGAATGCAAAGATTCCCAAACTAAAGGAAAAATTGGATAGGATTGCTTCTTTCTCTTTCTTTCTAAGTCCAACTGTTGGCTACCCAACCCATATCAATAATGCAAATAATAGTTGTGTAAATTTAAAATAATCAGTTACATGATTTAAACTGCTAAGGATCTTGTAACTGCTATTGATGTTGATGGGGATTTATTAGGTGGCTTCATTCTTTAAATAGGAAAAAATCACAACAGGCAGCAATAATCTAGGCTTTAAATCCACATTTAACCTAATTTTAAATACTAATATTTAAAATATTCAAACTTATTCACATTCTCTCTCATAAAATTATCTCCAGAGACCCGTTCCTAGAGATTATCCAAAAACCTACCCTAAGAAAATGGCTGAGATATATTTGTAGTAAGGTAAGGGACAGACTAATAAAATCACATTCCTTTACACTGCTCCAAGCAATCCAAAAGGAGTCAGAATCAAATACAATCTTTAAAGTAACGTTATTTAATTACAGAATTTACTTGACTATGAAATACATAAAAAATCATATTTCACAGTTTTAGTTCTGCTCAAATGTTCTAATCCTATGCAGAATTACATTTTTCTACATTCTGTTGCAACAAAAATCAAACTGAAAAATTGTTCAATTCCTTGGGTAATCATTTTACAAGACCAGACAAAGTAGTAAACTACAGGTGGAAAATTTAAAAATAATAATTGCTCTAAGCCTGAGCAAAGCCAGAAAATCCTAAATATGTCACAAAATAATTTTTTGAGGAGAACAGGAGATGGAAGGCAGAAAATGTTTTAAGACAATCAGAATGTTTTGGTTTAGCTTTTTTATTGTTCTAAAAGAAAAACTGGAATTTAAAGAAAAGCAGTTTTTCAAAAGCAACATATTTTATTGGATAATTTGTGGCCATATTTTTTTATAGAATCATAGAATCATAGAATCCTAGGGTTGGAAGGGACCTTAGTAGATCATCTAGTCCAACCCCCCTGCCAGAGCAGGGCCACCTTAGAGCAGGTTACACAGGAACGCATCCAGGCGGGTTTTGAATGTCTCCAGAGACGGAGACTCCACCACCTCCCTGGGCAGCCTGTTCCAGTGCTCTGCCACCCTCAAGGTAAAGAAGTTCCTCCTCATATTTAGGTGGAACTTCCTATGCTCAAGTTTGTGCCCGTTACCCCTTGTCCTATCACTGGGCACCACTGAAAAGAGCTTGGCCCCATCATCCTGACACCCACCCTTCAAGTATTTATAAGTGTTAATTAGGTCCCCCCTCAGACGCCTCTTTTCCAGGCTAAAGAGACCTAATTCCCTTAGTCTATCTTCATATGAGAGGTGTTCCAGTCCCTTAATCATCTTAGTAGCCCTATGCTGCACCCTCTCCAGCAATTCCTTGTCCCTCTTGAGCTGGGGAGCCCAGAACTGGACACAGTACTCCAGGTGGGGCCTCACCAAGGCAGAGTAGAGGGGGAGGATGACCTCCCTCGACCTGCTGGCCACACTCTTCTTGATGCACCCCAGGATGCCATTGGCCTTCTTGGCCACAAGGGCACATTGCTGGCTCATGGTCATCCTGTTGTCCACCAGGACTCCAGGATTTTCTACACTTCCTAAGCAGAAAAGTCTAATGTAAATTACATATTGTAGGAGAATATGACTATTAGCAAGTAGAATTCTCTCCCTTCCCAAAACAAATACTGTACTCTGTTCATATTTCCAACAAAAACTGAAACTGTAGGCAGAACGTATGAATATTACACATTTCCTAAAAAGTATAAGTCCTAATGAACTTAAAAGTTGTTAAAAACCATGGTTTATGCACTCTCTTATACATAGGAAAAATAAGCTCTGATAGTTCTGTCTACTCATGAAGTATAGAAAATAAGTCACTCAATAATTGCTGAATTCTATGTTTCTGAATTATGCTTGAAGAAATAAAATTTGGGTTGTATAGCGGTGAGAAAATGAGAATCCAAACCTTATTGCACGGCTAATATCTAATCATAGAACAAAAAAACAATAAAGTGAGCAAGACAGCACTGCCAAGAGAGCATTCTTTCTCATCAATAATCTTCAGGATAAATATTATGCATAAAAAAAAAATCTATGTAAATATAGAATATTTGCAACACAATCAAAAGACGTATGACTTGGTGTCTTAGTTTAACCCAAACCTCAAATTCCTGCCTTGAAAGTTGTTAAATAGAACTACAGCAGAAACTAAAATGCACAACTCTAAATGATACACGAGTTCTTCCATATGCAACATTTAAAAACATTAAGCTTAACCAATCACCTCTCCTGACACATAACGCACCCTTTGCCCTAGGGCTTGAGCTGCCATAGATAATGAGTTTGGACGTCAAAAACACAGTACAGAGAGGTAGACTAATCCAGAAAATACACAGAATAATTTGAGTTTTCCATATTTCCTTTCCTATGAATTAGATCAGATCCTTTAAGCTTTTCTAAGGTATTATAAGTATTTTAGTACCTTATGGATATGTAATTGGATCTAGACCTACACTCATGTGGTAAACTTACTTTAAAAAAATCCAAAAAATTATATTTAGAATCCAAACAACAGACTTGTTTCAACAGTTCTTTCTCAACCCCAGAACTCCTGTAACCAAGACCACTGGGAGAAACTGAGACATACACAGACCTCTAAAATCCAGTGGTCAAAATACTTAATCTTCCAGTGAAGCAATGCCAGAAACTATGAAGCAATAAACCCAGTTTTCATATAACAATGCAGTAAAGTTTTGCTTAACGAGAGAGAATAATTTCTGGTTGATAAATATGGATATAATGTGGAAAAAATGGAAATAGTTGAGATTAGTCTAAACTTCACCAGGGAGATTATGACCAAATAGTGATTACTTTATTGATTGCCAATTTTATCACTAGATAAAAAGACATAAGGCCAGTACATTTGGACTTACTACATTCAACCATTGTTCAGAACAGCATTTTGACAATAAAGACAGGACTTTGTTGCTTAGAAACTAAAATGACTTAAAGGAAATAATGAGCTATCCTTTTAAAAAGCTCACAGATTATATATTTCTGTTTAACGATAAAAATCTCTGAACAGAGAAGAACTAAAGCATCCAAATACAAAACAAAAGCTATTAAGCAAGTATGTATTTCAACATCAAGAAAGAAAACCTCCCCCTCATTTATCTAATTGTCAAAGGGGAATTATGACATTAAATAATTGAGGAAAATGTATTACAGTTATCACTATTATAAATTATGATTTGTGAGTCATGGAAACTCAAAAAGACCATTTCTTACATTGTGCAAAGATGCCAAGATGAAAAGCACTACTTACTGGAGATTTTACATTATTCACATTATCTGGAGGATGAAAATGTTCTGTGAGAACTCTGTGGAAGTTCAATGCTTAAACGTGTAAAAGTTTTACCCTCTTTTTATCCCTCATTCAAATATAAGTCTTGGTTTCATTAAAATCTTGTAGCCTTGAAGACCTCCATTTTTGCTTACTTTGCAAACTCACCTCTTCAGTCACGCTTCCAATGAAGTTCTTGCTTGATAGCACTGACCTCAAATGGTGTATTTAAACCAGCTAGAGAACTATGTATCGCACTGCTCCCTAGGAACTAACAGCTGGTTTAAAAATTGTTAAAACTAACTTTAAAATCTGCACTGACTGCCTGCTTTGTGTTGCAAATGAATGGTTACCAGGCACCTGGAACACAGGAGCTGCAAAGATGTTAGGATGCCTCACAGAGAGTTACTACTAACAAGGCAATGCAACTCTAGAACTATAAAAACAGGTAGCACTTGAAACAAAATTAACTGAAACATTCAAGGAGAAGACTTAGGGCTGCAAGTTTTCAAAACTACCTCTGTTTGCATTGAAAGTAGTTTTAACTGCTTTGCCCAATGTTTTGGTAAAATTTTCTTGATTGTACGCAGAAACTACATCACAATGTTCAGTGTCCGAGGTTATTTGCCTTTTTAAAAGTCACAAGAAAACGGCCGCAGTTTCTAGCAGCTTTACACACAGAAGCAAAAAGGACGACTTCTTGTAACTGAAATGAAAATAAAATTTTTCTGTGCATTTTCTTTCAAATTAGTGTAATCCCTTTTGAAACAGTACACTAATTGCCCAACTACTACTTTGATTTTTTTCCCCTCCCACCCTAGACTGGATACAGAAGTCTCCCTGATCTGTAAAGAAAAGAGGCTTTTTTGTACTGGATTCAGCACTATCCACCCCACAGTGTTTTCCTAGTAGCTTATTTTGGTGGATTCTTCAGTTAAGATGCTCCATTTCTCAAAAGCATTAATAGTCATAGTACTGGGCATGCAGTGTTTGCTTTATGGCTTCTCCTCTGCTATCTCCTATTTCCCTCTCCCCCTAAACAGTTAAAGAAACTTGGCATCAGCTATCCCTCAGCAAAAACTTAAAAAGTTTTTGCACGGAGAAGAATGCCAGTAGAGGCTTTTTTAGGACAGCCATCTCTGTGGCATTTGCACAAAGGCTTAACTTGATGGTCTGCGCCTGACATCAACCTGCGAATCCCACAGTACTCTCTCTAAGATAGATTATGCCTGGAAAATTTTCTAAAGTGTTTGAAGTTGATGTGTTTAAGGCTTCTGCTGTTAGTCCCTTTCAAAGCATAAGCAAATAAACTTGTTTTTAAACAGGTTGTCTCCATTTTTTGGCAAAGGAGGAACTTGCTTGTAACCTGTAATAAAGATCCGACTGATCTAGACACCAGACACTATCTATTCTGGTGTACTATGATCTTTTCCCTCACCCTATCAGTCATTAGAACAAAATGCTATACAGGATAAATTATGTCAAACATTTGTGTTTTGTAATACATATCAGGTATATTCTTTGAGAGACATAGTTCTTTCTCAGAAAAGCCACATACAAAAGGGGATAGTCAAGCTGAACCCTTTCATTTAATAACTTTTATATGCAGTATTTAATTTTTAATGTAGATATGATACTTATAAACATAACGCCTCTATGAGCTGTCTAATCCAGTCTGTATACAACTGGAACTCCCTGCTCAAGAAGAACAGTCCAGTGGAAATATCCTGTACTTTTTTCTATTGCTGGAAGACTTGAGTTTACCTACACCACACATTTGCATTTTGCTTACTGTAAATTGTACCACAGCATATATATACACACACACAAGCAATAAAAAACGTGGCAAGTTGTCTGTAAGTAACAGAAGCTGCCTCATTCAAGCTTTATCACAGAACATACTATCAATAAACACATTACAAATAAATATTCAAACCAGTAGTTTATAAACGGCAAGAAGAATATAGTTAGAACTTAAGAATTAGATGAGAGAAATTTACATTTCTCAAGAATGTAAACAACAAATACTTAAAGTAAAACAAAGAATTTCAGAGGAAGAGTTCTTAAGACCCTGTTATTAATTGCAAGCATGTAAAGGTTTTCAGCTTCCTCACCTGAGGTAGAGACTGTTACACAAATAGAAATCTTGAGGAAAAAACACAGCACAAAACAAAATGCAATGTATTCATGTAACTCAATGCAGTTTTTTACTGGCAATCATACCAAGCATAAGTCTTTCATGTTACTTAGATGTCCTTAGATGCCTGTAAAGGGGGAAAAAATATTGTCCAGTCTCATCTAGATACCTGTATCCTGAAACCACAGATACTCAGTGGCTCTAATTACTAACAGCTCTTTTTGCAGTACTAGAAATAGCCAACTTTTTTTTTTTTCCACAGGATCAAAGCACTCTTTTGCTGAAATCTGCTTTTCAACTATTCTTATTCAGTTGCAAATCTCAGGAACTTCTTTAGTTATGGGGTGAAAAGGACATGAGTATGAAGAGAAAAGACAGACAAGTTCACTCTCTTTTGTCCTGAATTTGATCAGAATGTCTCGTATAACATCTTAGGACACCCATTGTTTTCCCTTCTTTTTCCCTTCTTACCAAAAAAAATTTTTTTTTTCCCCCTAAGAATAGCTTCCCTATAGAGAGAAACCTTGACTGATACTCAGTAGTTTCTGTGGAAAAATTACTTGGCAGAAAATACACATTCTTCCAGTAGCTGAGCCTGACCCAGCAACCATAGAGTATATGATGGTAAGTACATTAGAAATATGACACACAGGCAAAGTGTTTAAACTTTAGCTATCCCAAAGAAAGGCAATCACATATAAAGAAGTCTGTTTTCAATATATGTATTTTCTTGAAAGACGTCCAATCCAGTTCTTCACATGTTCCTGGAAAGCTCTCTATACATCAGGGAAAAACAAACAAACCCCCTATCATTCTCTGTTAATGATTGATCTACTCACCAAAGAGGAAAATAAGCATCTTCAGCAAAAATTGGCTTGAAATCAGTTTGATTTCCACTAAAAATGAAAACATTCTAAAGGCATTAAATATTCCATGCCTGATTGTATGACATATTCAAATAGAAGCACATCAAGATTCCCTGAAGACTCAGTTCCTCTTTATCAAAAAGGGAGGAATCCACAAAAACACAATTGATTCCACAATCGTGTAGCAGTATTGGGCATAGCCTGTCTGGTATGCAACCAAGAAAACAAACCAAAATAAGATTTTCATACAGCTGTACAGTTTTATGTACAAACAGGTTGAGGGACACAGACTGGACAACAACAAATTTTCTGCTACTTCACAGAAGAGCAACTAGAACTAAACAAGGACTCAGGATACTAAAAATCTTGCCCAAAAAAACCCACAGACTGCAGAAACAAAACGACAGTCAGTGCAACACATACACCCATGTACATTAATAGCCTTCGATACTTCTATCAAGGACTGCTGCAAGTTCTAATGGTACCTGTCTTGCATTGGAGGCAATTTTCTGGCTGATCTTCAGGAGAAGGCAGCACACTGCTGCCAGAGGAACAGATGCACTTTGCTTTCAGCTGCCCCCTTTTTACTTGAGATACTCTAACCTGGCCAGAGGGACAGGACTGCAGGACAAATTAATGCCTCTACTAGAGTATCCACCACCTACTTCTTGGCACCACTTTTTCCAGGGAGAGCGGAATATGAGCTCAGGAGTTTGCTGGACCTCTGGCTGTTCATCCAACCCTCAGTCTGCACCTTTAATAGAGAACCAGAGGGAGGAAGGCAGATTTCAGACCAGAGGAATTATCCTAGCAAGGTGCAACTTGACAGCTTCTGAAATAGTTTAAGATCACACTATAATTTGGCATTTTGTAATTTTTAAGTGTCTGGAGTCGCAACATCATTAATGACCTTTGTTTGCACGCATTTTACACAGGGGAAAATGGAATACAGCAGGAGATGATGCGTTCTGTGGTAGAATCATTTGCTGCATATTTCTATTTCTAGGCAACTTCAGTGTTTGCACAGATCTGCATCTGGAAAAATGGGCAGGTAGAGCACAGCACTGTGCGTAACAGTTACAAACAACATTATTCATGCCATTTAAAATCTAGTTCAGGCACGGTAAGTTGCATTGCTTGCAAAACCATCTCTACATCTGTCAAAACACCCAGGTCTTATCACTAAACCACAGTGCCATAATTTAAAATATTCAGACAGGCAGCAATACTGTGAAGAAACAGGGTAACTGCAAAAGCAAATGGAAATACTGAAAAGAGCCAGTATCATTATCATCATAGAACTCTCCATACACCAATCCAAATGATTATTTGAATCAATGGTCCTTAAATCAGTTTGGAAAGTTCAGAAGCCAAATATACTCCTCAATTTATAACTATAACTGGAACAGAAACCAAATGAGTTGAGTTAGGCCAGTAAATAGTTCTCTGGTTATATGCCACATCCAGCCCACACTACTGCAAAGTTTGTCTCCAGTACAATAGTTTCCAATAAACTGATTCTTTACATAATAGAGTCCCAAAATTTCCTACTTCTGAACACTCCAAAACCATGTACAGTTACCATATTAAATAATTTTTTTAATAAACCACTCTCCCTGTAACTTACGGGAGAGCTAGGCCCTTGGCATGTTCAAAATTATTTCAGTATAAACATCTAACAGAAAAAGCAGTTCTTACTTTCTACTACAGCATCACAGTTACAAACTAATTTCCAAGCATGAACACTTTCCTTTTTTTGGAATTAGTTCTTGGTTTTGTACATCATACAATCATTTAATCTAAAAAAAAAAAAAGAAAATTAACATTTTCTCCCATTAATTATACAATAGTCCATTCTTTTCTATTTTATCTTCTCCACAAGCATTATTTTCCTTCATTATTTATAAATTTATCTCACAAAGATTTGTCACCAGTTTAATGGCCTTTTTTACAAATCCCTTTATCCCACTTTCTGTGAATCCATACTGTCTAGGTCAATGATTACAAATCTCTGTGGTTTATACTTCTTCATTTTTGCTGCAGAAACTGATCGGCTGAAATCTTACTCTTAACTGGTGTTCAAGAAACGAATTGGCCAAAGCATTCTCCTTGATTATCCCTGGTGTTGACCTACATAATAAAAATAAAATGCTTCCAATGTAGTGTTCTCAGACTCTGCCCTCTTTGGCTATACAACCACTTTCTTGCCCCTACTTTAAAATTTGAAAGTAATTATTTCCCACTTTTATCATATTTCCCACTGAAAATTTCCTCCAGCAATAAATGCATTGGTTTCTCTTAAAATCTCAGCTCATATGCTGACCTGAGGAAGTAAAGTTTTTTCTTTTTGTATCAGGAGAAAAGAAAAGCCTTGCTGACAGTTTATTCTTCCTTTATTGAGTGAGTATATAAGGACAAATGCAAGGACCACTAATTATTGGGATTTACTAAGTTGGCTTTGACTTATTACCTATTCCAACTTTTGCAAGTATTAAAGCACCACTATTTCCATGTTCTTTCACTTTAAATACTTTTAAAACTAAAACCAGTCTCCAGTTTCTCATTTCCTGCAATGGTTAAAGCAGCACTAAAATACCTACTAATGGAAGAATTTTTCAGAACAATGCTGGATCACTTTCAAAATATTAAAAAACACACAGACACAAACATTTCCATCAATAACATTTGTCTCATTATTATTCTACTTATTTCTCAGCAATTGTATGCCTCAGCTTCATTTCAGTAAATAAGAAGGCCCTATCTACTACATGCATGACTAAAAATTAGTCTTTCAAGACGGAATTCATCCTCTGTGTTTTCAGGGACAGTTCACCGTGGCACTGGGACTTCTTGAACTACAATACTCAGTTGTATATAGCCTTATTTCTGTCTTTTTTTTAAAAAAAAAAAAAACAGGAAAATTCAATGTGAATATGTTTAAGACAACTGTATCTTTAGCACAAAAGGCGCTTGGTGCCTTCCTGTCATGTCAAAAAACTCATTTATATAGCAGGCTTTGCAGGGGAAGACTGGGGGTATATTCTTCAGAGAAAACTGTGAAAGCACAAAGAAAAGTGCTTTGTTTTATTTAACTGATTTAATTTCCTACCTGTAATAAACTGATCGCCACTACTGAATTATAACTGCAAAACTATCATAATCAGGGCATTTTATAATTGCTCTGCATATATTTTTAGTGTTCTTGAAAGCTATTAAAAACTGAGAAAAATGCAAAATTCATTCTGTTTGTCTTCATTTGGCTCTTAAAAAGCCATTTCATGGAGTAAACAGTTTCTGTGTTTTTAATAGAGTACTGTCCTAATCAACCAAAACATGCATACAGTATTGTGCCATTGAAGATAAAGCACATGTGAGCCAGAGTGAACTGCTATAAATTTATCTGATTTGAATTAATGATCTTCAATATTATTTCAGTCAGCAAATAATCTTGGTGGGGAATGTTCCATTTTATTTGTTTGTTTGGGTTTTTTTCCCTCATTTGCGACTTCTGTTCTTTTCCTTTAAAATATTAATTTTCATCAGTGATGAGAATCAGACTGTCCTTCAGTTGTATATAGCCTTATTTCTATTTTTTTTTTTTTTTTAACCAGGAAAATCCAATGTGAACGTGTTTAAGACAACTGTATCTTTGGCATAAAATTCCTGTTGCTTTTAAATGTGTTAGAGAATGATGAACAGCATTTCTCATGTCCAAAATAAAGAATTTAACTTGCCATTGTTTTAAGACTTTTCTAGATGGAATGGATTACAATTAGCAAATAAAGCAAATGTACATTATTATATCAATTAATAAAATTATAGGCCTTGTAACCAGAAAGACAACTATTAAAATGTGTTTTGCATTTACAGTTTGCTCCTTTCTTAAAGCAAACAAGAAAAACATGCCTTCTTGTCTTATCAGCTCCCAAGGAGTTTCTCACCTCTGAATAAACTAGGTATTGAGCTATGAACAAACCATGCCTTTGCACCTGCATGCCAGCTGTTGAAGGCTGGTTCACTGCTTCAACATACTCTCATTCCCAGTACTTTGCCAATGATTTTCACCAGATCATGCATCCAATTGTTTTAAAACTTCAGCATCAAAACATGCCCTGCTGGTATATTAGTTTAGATTGCTGATTTTAAGAGTAGGTTTAGTATTTTTTTTTAATAAAATATCTAAACATTAACGGGATATACCAGTTTTTCTCAACCCTAGCTTATGTCACAACTGTGTTATCACTTGGACTTTCAAACTTTGTTATTCTCCAGATAGTGACTGCATCAGCAGCAGAGACATTGAATGTATGAAGATATTAACATTTTAAAGTATTCAGCAGGAAACAATTCAGCTAAATTACCAATTTTAAATAATTATTCTACATTTCCTATAAAAAATTGATTTATCACTTCTTGTCAATCTTATTGCAGAAAGTAAGCATTTAGAAAAATAACTGCCTACCTTTAGTAGGCCTTTTATCTATGAGGTTTTTCAGTCTAATTCTCTGGTGTGACAGTTTAAGCTGCTTCTTTTTTTTTTTTTTAATTTACATGACAGAAAACTGGAAAGCTACTGTTTATACAACGTTTCCCAGACTGTTTTCTTTGTGATATTCTAGTAACTCATTTTTCCTCACTCCATTACTGCCTTATCCTCAGGCAATCAAATTAATTCTTCCCTTTAAACTTATTCATGAAGTATCCCCTAGACATTTAAGCACGATCACCATCCACAATTATCCACATCGTAATGACTTCAAATTCCAACATTATTCAAGAAGAGACTATCTCTTGAATCTAAGGTACTAGTTTCACATATACAATCACTTTGATAGCAAGAAAGAGGGATGGACAAAAATTTGTAATCCATCTGTGCAAAAGAACTTGAAGTACTGGACTACTAATAAGACTTCAGTTTTTGTGTAACTCTAGGTGAACTTTTAAGTGCAACATAATGTTGACAGTGGTAAGGTAAAGTATGCCGGGGCAGAAGTTATTGATTAGGGTGCTGGAACTGTGCACGTCTGTAGTTTTTCTAAAGTGAGTCATGTAGTAGACTCTTAATGTGAACGTTTTTGTTTGTTCTATCAGGCCCTGCAGATGTGTATTTCACTTTGAAAACAATACTACACAATTAAGAAACAAATACTCACTTCAGTTGTCAGTGTCATTTTACTAAAAAAATCCTTCAATTTCTTTATAATAGGGCTTTTGCAGGTGGGTGGGGAAGGAAACCACACAAGAGGAAATGAGTCCAACAATCCCAAATGAAATATAAAGCATTTTGATATCAAAATTAGCACAAAAGAGGTCAAGGTCATGAGTAGAAGATAACCGGATTCATGAATGTCTGATGTAATACTTCCTTTTCATTTGAAACCGAGAGCCAAGCAGTACACCAGGCAATTTAGAGCATCTCCTATGCAATTGCCATTTGGAATGTTTTGCTGTAGTCAAACACTACCACCTAAAGAAGCATGGTAAAACAAATGAGGCCTCTAATAGCACAACAGCATTATTGACTTTCAAAATGATGAGCTTACTGTTCTGTACAAATATTGAGCCCAAAGTTACCATGTGCCAGTGCTCAGGACATGGGTTTCTATGTTGAAGCCCGTTAATGACTTAAGTCTCTGACAAATCCACTTACAGAGGACACAAAATCTTCAGAAAAGTATTAAGTACGGTTTTTTTATCTTTAAGCCATTTACGTTTATTTTTTACTTATTTTAATGTGACTTATATGACACATAATTTTATAGTTATTACATTATCCTTATCAAGCAAATGTACCTTCTTGAATGTTTTTGTTTCCAAAAAAAAAGCTGTTTAACTTGTCATTTACGATGTATCAAAAGGTGCAAGCAGAACTTCCCCTAAAGTCTCTAGAAGCAGCTAGATTTATAAGCTTACTTGCAAAGGATGAATTTAAAACCAGATCATTCATTTTCTGTTGCAGAAGCAAGAATACTGATAGCATCCACCAATTCATCATGACAATGCTACATTTAAAATTAGTCTAAATACAGGCTAGATCATTTTGCGTTTGGGGAAAGAATCTTCCCATTTCCATACATACACCTTGCCCCCCTTTTGGTCTGCTTGCAGCTTATTTGTCTGTAGTGCAGCATCACAGTCTCTCTCTTACTCTGCAGTCTTAAATGCCAGATATATCCGTCTGCCCTTAGCTTTAATCTGCATCTTTACATGAGGCAGGAACAGGAGAGGTAGTTAAGTCCCTCACGCAAAGAGATCTGCATTGAAGGTTCCCCCTTTTCCTATCAGATGACTTGACATTTTTGTCATATCTCAATATAGCTGCATACATCTGCCCTAAACCAGCAGACATAGGCCTCATGCAATCATACGTGTGGAGACTCACCCAAGGAGGACAAAGAATTTTAACTGCTTCTTGCATAGATGCAAGTCCCCTGTTTATAGCTGGTTAACTAGCTTTGATACTGCCATTGGTGAACAGTAGTTATAAACCACTTTGCACAGGATGCAAAACCTGCAGAGGAACTACATACACTTCAGAACAGTAAACCTGCATTAAGTTGAAACTTGTTGCAGCTACGCTGCTTTTGTAGCTTCCAAATCAGCTTGCCCTGGGGGGAGGCACAACTGCAGTAAACGCTGAAAAACAGATCCAGAGACTTCTTTCATCAGCTTTGCTTTCTGTCTTTCACTACAGGGGGAATTAAGGACAAGGATGAAGAAAGAAATAAAAGAAAAGCTAACCCTGTTAAGTTAGAGTCTAATTACAATACAGGAGGCATAGACAACTGCCTTAACAGATAGGGGAGAGTCTTGGTTTGTAGTACCTAATACATGCATTGGACAATGCGCCTCGAGAAAATCTGTCTACCATTTCAGAACATGGTTTGTTAGCTCACCTCAGGATACCTATCTCCAAATTTCCAATTATAATTATGACATACAGCTGTGAAAATTCATCTAGTCAAATTTAGCAACAGCTGTAAAGCCTCACAAAATCACAGAATGATCGGGGTTGGAAGGGACCTCTGAAGATCATCTAGTCCAACCCCCTGCCAGAGCAGGGCCACCTTAGAGCAGGTTGCACAGGAACCCATCCAGGTGGGTTTTGAATGTCTCCAGAGACGGAGACTCCACCACCTCCCTGGGCAGCCTGTGCCAGTGCTCTGCCACCCTTAAGGGAAAGAAGTTCCTCCTCATGTTTAGGTGGAACTTCCTGTGCTCAAGTTTGTGCCCGTTACCTCTTGTCCTGTCACTGGGCACCACTGAAAAGAGCCTGGCCCCATCCTTCTGACTCCCACTATTTAAGTATTTGCAGGCATTGATAAGATCCCCCCTCAGTCTTATCTTCTGCAGATTAAAAAGACCCAAGCCCCTCAGCTTTTCCTCATGAGAAAGATGTTCTAGTCCCCTTATCATCTATTAATTAGCAATAGGTGGGAATATGTATCCTCTATCCCTTGTATCTGGTCAGATTACATGTGGAACTTCATTATTTTAATTGTTAAGTTCATTGAAGTTGAACTTATAATGCTTATCTTCCAGTGCAAAGCTTAGGCAGAAAAATGTGAAAGTTGTGTCCTGGAATTTGTTGATATTCATATTTTTCTTTGCAACTCTCTGTCACCACTTTACCTATTAAAAAAGTGTAATATTACTGTTTAATATGGTTTAAGGATTCTCCTACCTGACATTATGAGTCCTAACACCATCATTTGAATTGTCAGGACACTGAATGAAGAGACTTTAAAAGGAAAAACGTAAATGCCTTCAGAGCTAAGATTCAATGGGAAACATTTGGAAAAAACAGGAGGCTTAGTATTTTTGGCTGCTTTTAGAAAGTGCACTGACACTAGAAGTGGAACAGCTCAGGTACTGAACATAATTCTCAAATGAGCAAAAAGCTTTGTACTTTCAAAGCACTAGCTGAGAAAATATGAAGAAACTTTAGCACAGAAAGAATGGTTTCATTCTTTTCCCCACACCAGTTAATAGTGCTGATCCAAACTGGCAAATATAACAGTGCAGTAGAAAACTTCTAGGCAGAAATCATTACCTGGAAAATTATACTATTCAATATTCTCCTTCTTGCCAGTGGTACAAAAACACTTCAGTTATTCCTGAATAACTTTTGGCAGACTGGATCTCTGATGATTTTTTTTTCCCCCAACGAAAACCATAATTGCAGAGTGGAAGAAAAACAGAGGTCGCCAAGCACCACCACGTTAATTATTTTGAAGTGTGCTAATGAGCTCAGTGTATCCCCAGAATCATTTGTGACATGTAACATCTTCTCTCAAATCTATCATCTGCTTAAGCAAAATGAAATACATTCTGGAAATGTCTGTCTTGAGACCGAAATCATAACTATCAGCAAGGGGTCACACTCTTGTGATTGCTTTGTGAAGTAATGAGGTTTATTTCTAGGGTTCTGGAGACCACCTGATCTTGCGTAGAATTCATTAAGGAAAGGTTTTATAAGACACCTGTCTTTTCTCCTCTTTTTAAACACTTTTTGGAACATGTGTTCTAAGAATAAATACAATTCATAATAGTTAAGAACTACTGGGATATCAGTGCAGGATCTCTACAGGATAGAAGAGTTTTGTCTTCCACTTACTCCCCTCCTGAAGGGAGTGAAATCTCTCTCAGTGCACCAGTGCACTCCACAGATCCCAGTAACTTTCTATTATAACTTCCAACTTAACGTGAAACAAATTTATTAGCAATTAATTTTCCTCCTCCTTGCCCCCCTTCTTCCATTCCATATGCAACTAAAAACAACTATTAAACCACTATTTAATGTATTCCTAGAGTACAAGAGGGGGTTAAAGAACAGGATCTCCTAGCGATCTAACAGTTCAGCTGAACAGACAAGTGCTGTCATTCCCTTGGTCTTACCAAAAGTCTCTCTATATTGCTCCAACCATGGGCTTGAGAGGTTTGATCAGAAAGATGTATGACTTGAGAAACAACAGAGGTGGGAAAAATCTGTTAGCCTCAAACCTCTCTAGATCAGCCTGGAGGGAGGGAGAGTGGTCCCCTCTTCTCTTTGAACTCTTCTCTGAAATGTTGTCCAATGTAGAACAATTGCCAAATAAAGCAGAGCACAGGGAGCAAGTTGGCAAGGAGGCAAGAGTTTAGTTTTGAAAATAAAAAGGATATGTTACCATGAAAAATGACATAACTTTCTTGCATAACCACTTAAAGACTATTGATATGAAAACAACGGAATAGCAAAGATGCATTTGGCTCAGAGATCCCAGGATGCCAGTTCTGTTAGATCTATGCCAGCCTTTTCTTTCCACAGGTAGACATAAACTCGTGTTCAGATTTGAAATAACTTAATACCAACTAGCATGTTTCTATAGTAAGAACAATTGAAACAAAAAAAATTAAAAATCTTTTTTTCTCTTTTTCATACACAAAGAAAAACACTACTTGCTGGAGAAAATGACACTCTGAAGTATTATTTAAGTGAAAATTACAGTGCAGTTGACACAGAATTCCCAACCACATACATCTGTGTTTGACTAAGGATATAAAACAAGATCTCATGTGACCTTTCAATCTTAGGCATAATGATTAGCCTATAATACTGCTAGTCTGCTCACAGCTCTCCTGAAGTCTTATTAAAAACACCCTTTCAAGGCACATTTCTCTCCCCTTAACAGGCAAATTCCTTTGCTGCCAAGAAAAGCAAGCGAGAGAGAACCATATGAAATACCGCGTAGTGTCGTACTGCGTGTTAGGAAAACCAAGCGATTAGCTTGCAGGCATGCTATCACCAGGTGCAGCGAGCAGCAGAAAATACAATCGGAAAAGGGGCGCAGAACAAGCTGATAAAAGCTGCGAGACCGGGGGTAGCCCGTGTAACCACCCAGATTAAGCCGCAGGAAGTAGCTGTAACAAGTCACTGTAGGATAAGCCTGAGCTGGCTACTGGTGTACCAGGCACACGGCAGCTTCGCCGCTTTCGCTGGCCGCGTAATCCAGCAGTAACGATGCTCTCTCTTCTACCCCACCACCCTCCGTACAAAGCAGGGAGTTTTAATTCGTTTTGCTTCATTCTTGAAAATATTTTAAAATCCACTGAAATGGGAGAGTACACTTATTTCACATATCAAGAAAGTTCAGTGGGACACTATCCTTTACATGCTTCAAACTGTTTTTTTTGATTGTTTTGGGTTTTTTTTGTTGTTTTTGTTTTGTTTTTTTAAATCACTCTTCCCTTTTCTCTTTTTTTTTCAGAGCTCCTAGACCACTCAAAATTCCTTTTTTTCCCTCCCTCCATCCTATTACTTGAGCTCTGGCTGCACTTTTAGCAGTCATTTGTGGTTTAACAGCTTATTCCAACCCATTTTCCACTATTAATAGTTTCTGAATTACTTTCTTACAATAGAAGGTAGCTGAAGATCCCAAAACTGATGTAGAAATGTCAGGTTTCTGGTTATGTGGAGAGCTATTTATCAAAAACTATCCCTTTCTCTTTCTGTGTTCTCTCTCTCCCTCTTTCCACCCTAGCACTTCTCACCCTCCCTCACCTGCATCCATATGGAAAAAATCCAAACACCCAAACTTAAAAAAAATCATACTTAATCCAGAGGCACATTTTGGTTGGCAGCACCTTGATCCAGACTTCAATATATGTTATACTGGTCATGATTAAATATATTCCAGTGGAATGTAAAATAACTGTTTTACCTCTCAAATACTGTTTCCTTTTCTTAGAAAAATAGTTGAAAAAAGTACTGGCGTTAGAAATCTTTAACCTTATTTTTGTGGATCCAACCCTCATTTAGGCAAAAGCTGGACAGAGACAACCAGTAGCATCCAGAAAAAGTTAAGAAAAAAAATTCTCCTCCTCACTTCCAGTTAGGTACTAGCTTAAGTACGTTCAGAGTAGTACCTGAACTATGCTGTACCCAGAAAATGATCATTTTAAAATCCCTTCCAAAGATTAAATTATCAATAGTGCATATTTTTAAAGTAATCTGAAAAAGGTTTTAAAAACGATCATCCCAATTCCTTTTGAAGCTTTCCAATGAGAAAAAAAAATCACTAAATCATTTAATAAAAACTATTTAACATAAAGTAGGGGTATATTTAATAATTGGAGCGCGGTAGCTAAAACCAACTAACATACCCCTATTTCAAAAATGGCTGCAACTATTTTCAAATAATTAGAATAAGTTAAACAAACATAGCCAGGGCCACAAAAAAATTTAGCTGAAAAAATGCTTTCTTTGACAAACCAACAATGCAGCCTGGCTTGCTTTAGGGCTAAAAAGCAGCATATGCCTGAGCGGTGATATTCATCTAAAAATATGTTTATCAGCTGGTTAGAAGGATTCACAGACGCAGTGTAAAAGCAGGCAAGAGTGGAAATGGGGAAAGGAAGGAGAGTTACAGTAGAAGAGGACAGTAGAGTTCCAGCATCAGTAAGTCGGAGCTCATGCACTCTTGAGACAACCCTAAAGTAAGTAACGTAGAGGATTTAGTTTACCACTCCTGAAAGGAGGTTTTAGAGAGATGGGGCTGACCTCTTCTCCCTGGTGACAAGTGATAGGACAAGAGGAAACGGGTTCAAGTTATGTGAGGGCAGGTTTAGATTGGATATCAGGAAACATTTTTACACTGAAAGGGTTATTAAACATTGGAATAGGCTGCCCAGGGAGGTGGTAGATTCACCATCCCTGGAGGTGTTTAAGAAAAGGGTAGATGAGGTGCTTAGGGACATGGTTTAGAAGTGGTTTTTGTCAGGGCAGGTTAATGGTTGGACTTGATGATCTTGAAGGTCCCTTCCAACCTCACCGATTCTATGATTCTATGATTCTTATTCAAGCCGTCTTACAAGAATTTTTATAATTACTTAAAAAATCTTACAACGCAAAAAGGGGGGGAATCTAATCATATTTACACCTATCTCCTTCCTTAATCTGCAATATCTAATCTTTCTACAGCGATCTGAACTAGTAAACATGAAATTGTAAAACACACGAACAAACAAAAAAACCAATTTGTATGAAAATTCTATGGTTTTGAAATCCATATTCTAATGATAAATAGCTGCATAAATTGCTAGCTCTTTGGCATCTCCATGAAGATGCTATATCAAAACCCTTGTGCTACGTATGAAAAGAACATCATTACCCTATGTTTTCTGATTCCTTCTTAGAACTGTTAGAAACCATGATATTAAACAATTCTGATCTGACAGAACTCAGGAATGAAAACCTTAAATGGAAAGTTATTCAAGTTATTTGATTCATTTAGCACTTATCAATCCTTAAGCAACTTCTAACTATTTTTGGAAACTAAGCTTGATACGGTATCAAATCAACATAAGTATGTCATTATATTCAAAAGTCTAGAAAACTTAATGAAAGAAAACATAAACACAAGAAGACTAAAGATAATATTTAAAACCACAGATTCTGTGTCTACTGTGAGGTCACCCCCGCAAAATGTCACACTGCATGCTAATCAAATCCTTCACATTACTGCAATTGTAGCACCCGATGAAGTCAGATAAAGGTACTTGTGATGATAACCCCTTCATGAAGATTTTTGTCATGAGACTGTCAAACTGTATAGTATAATGATTTCCAGCACTCAGGTTTAATCAAACTAGACAAAAATGTTGGAGACGCTCCAACTGTTTCGTGGCTTAGGGAATGAAGGATCCTGAGATTGCTTCCCAAATGCTGTCAGATGCTACATCTCCCAGACTTGAATTCCTGGCTTCCTTGACACTCTCTTATTGACCCCAGAAAATTCCACTAGAGCAACTCTATGTCCCCCTCAGCAGAAGAAAAATACAGCCGTGCATCCAAGCTGCACTCCTTCAAAGATCCATGCATCAATAATTATTTTAAATGAAACATCATCTTTTCAGGATTTAATTACACAGTGCCACAGCTATAAGTTTTACACATTACTGGATGTTTTAGTCAGCAGGACTGTTGCCCGATGGACACATAGAAATGCCTCCTGTTCATGTGTGACAAGAAGATGTAACAGCATAAAGCTGACAAATGGCTAACCAAACTGCTAAAAGAAGGAAAAAAAATCTTTATATAGCCTACAGACCTTTTGCCTGAAAAATTTATTTTTTAAATAGATGCTATTAGCTGACATATTTCAGACCTTTAAAATTTCTTTTTTGTATTTGAAAACTGATCTCTTTTTTGGAGCAAGATTATTTAATCACTGCTTCAAATTTGCAATAAACACACTAATTACTAAGTATCGCATCAAAACAGTAAATCAAAAGTGCTGCTTTATTCACAATTATGTTTTCTTGTTCTTACAATACCAAAGACTAGTTACAAGTTTCAGTGTTTTTTACAGATGATTTACTCGAGTAAAAACTATTTAAAAATATGATAGCAGTATCAGCTTTACAGTCATAAACTTCTGCATAAAAAATTCCTCAGATCAGAAGTCAGAAACTAGAGGTAAGAAAACAAATTTTAATTTCAATTTTCCAAAACTTGTCATGTTTTAGAAAGAAAATTACTATTTATTACTTGTACATGTAAGAGTTTATCTCAAGACTGGCAGACATAAAAGGATTTGTGGTTTATGCATTTAATTTAGAGACATAATTAGAATATTATCTCACTGTGCAGTTCACAGAGAGGAACTGCAGAAGCTCCTAACTCCTGCCTGTTTCCATGTGATGCATGAAGAAGCCCTGTTTATAACAAGGCAGTTCAGAAGCCTTACCTGAGTCTGCTTCATTGCCCGTTCCATTCTGCGAGTACTTCCTTTCTCAAGCTTGGTCCGAAGGAGTAAGGCTGACGTCTGAATGGCCCAGAACTTTGGCTGAGAGAGCAGGCACTGCAGAGAAAAATAACATTTGTTTCATTATTTCATTTTAAAAGATACTGAAGATGGCAAAGTCTTTAACAGCGTTCTCAAGCATGAATGCTGTTTCCTATTCTGAAAGTCAAATACGTGGTTGTAGTTCTTATTTGATGAATTGAAGGCTGTACAGATTACCTTAATCTATTTTCAATATAAAAGGTGGCCATCAAACTATTTTCTCCTTCTCAGCCACTGCAGCACTGTGTGTATATGTACCCATATAGTGCATACACCAAACTGCACTAATTAAAATGGCTACTCAGAATGAAGGGGAAAATACAGAATTTGATGCTGCGCAGTCTGGCTCAGCCTTTTCCATATCTGCATACTGGATAGTTGTAGACAGCAGCAGGGATCCTACTTCTAGAGGCTGAACAAACCCAGTTCTCTCTTGGCCCCTCCTCATATGCGAGGTGCTGCGATGCCTGCATTAACAGCACCTCCACATTAAATAGGCTGAAATTGCTAAGAATCTGAAGAATATTAATTAATTCAGAATTTTCCATGACTTGAGAATAACAGGATGGATTATTGATGTGTAGTAGATGTCCAGGGAATACAGAATAATCTAGGTTAAAAAATTCCTAAAGACATGGTAGGTTATCGCTTGGAATGCCCTGCCCCGATGCCAGGAACTTGGTGCCAGTCTCTAATCACTGATTTTTAGGAAAGCCTAATAGATTTGTAGACAATAGAACTTTGATAACCCTTAATAATTTACAGACCACCTGGATTCTTTCCAGTACGGTTTCAGACACAGTATACCATTTTTCTGTTACATATTCAATTTGAAAAGGGAGACAGCAGGAAAACTTCTTTGCTAATTTTATTGACAATACAAATATGATCCAGCTTCTTTGAGAAAACAAATTTGTCTGTAGATGTTTGTAGACTGGAGAAAAAGCCCCAGTGGTTTTATTATTTCCTCTCAAAGACCTCCCAAAGCATTAAAAAGTATACTTCGCTGGTGGTTTGGGTGGAATGCCTGACAAATTTCTGTCGTATTGTAATCTATCTGTTTGTCTTTTCCCCACTGCTTTCACAGGAAAGGAAGCAGAAAGAATAAGCTAAACCAAATTATCTCCAAGCAAAACTACAACGGGAAGAGAGGCGACAGCAAATGAAAACATAAGTGAAAGCAGCATGAACGCATGTACAGCCACCAAACACTTGAACATCAGCTGATCCTCTGTCTTGTGACCAACAATCTCTGCACTGATTCTTTCATGACTTCTACTCAGTATTACATTAAGAAGTATCCAAAGGATTCTGTACTTTTCCCACCATGTGCTGAGGACCTGGAAGTAATAAGGGAATGCAATCACAACATTCTATATTCTGTATGCTTTCAAGTGCACTTTTACAAATTAATTACGAGCAGTAAATCTGTTAACTGCTCCAAATCCTAGTTTTGAGAGCTCATCTCTCTCATGTCTCACCATGGGAAGCTCAGTCTAGTACTTATTTTTGTTTAGTCTTAAGACAAACCCTCCACTTCAGGATGCAAGCAAGGCATTCCTAACTGAGGATCACGATTTCTGACTTTATTCTTCAGTGGCCATTGCAAGTGGCTGCTAAAAAAAAAACCCTTAATGAATTGTTATGGCAAATACTCGAACAATGTTTACTTTAGTTAAAAACTTCTTTTGTGAGAAAAGGTTCCCTTCCCCCATTTGCTCCATTACCGGTATTCTGTCACATTATTTTATTTTTCACTTAAAGGGATTTTTTTTCTCTGCTACGTGGTGGTAGATACTAGTATTTATATTTTTCAAATAAACACAACATCTGTCAAAGGAATAATGAAAACTAAAGGGCTTGACTAATAATGCTCCTCAATACATTTTCAGGTCCAACAGTACAGCCCTTGTCCAGCAGCAGAGCACTTGTCCCCTCGCTCTGGTTCCTCTTAGCAGTTGGCACAAGCAGGGCACAGCACAAAGCCTCTGTGTCCACACCATCCAGCTCTGCAAGAGAACCAGCAGCTGAGGAAAGCCTCTGCGCATACCTCCTCCAACACTGTCAAGGCAGTGATTTAAGCAATCATGCTGTATGAGGTGGGAATAAAATCATACCGGGAGGGAGGAGAAGCGAAGAGAAACCAGGTGGAAGGGAGGCATGACAGTCTTATCTTGAGTAACAGTCCTGCTTTTTAAAGGCATTCATAAAACAAATGTAAGGTATACCTGCTATACAATTACAGAAGAAAAATTTTAGTTCTCTGCGAGTTTTATTGATACAGAAAATCCACTGCAACTGCATCGGACAATGAGAAGCAGGCCTGTTTTTCAGTTAAGAAACACTTGCAATTTTATACTTGTACCGAGCTCAGTCCTGTGCCAGAACTCAAATGCTCACCTTTTCATTGCCTAATTATAATGTTTAAAGCACCACAGATACAAAATAATACACGTATAAAGGGCAAAAATGTTTATACTCAAGGACTGTAAAGAATAATTTCAGAACAAGTACACATAACTATTAAGCAAGCTTTAATCTTCTACCCCAAATCTCCACATATTCCGAATAAATATTTTCTTGGAAGTCTCAAAGCTTTATATTTTCACCTGAAGATAAATCTAGACTCTATTAATGAGACTACAGGTTAAAATAAAACATCTGTCAAAAAGAAAAACTAAATTAAGATTATGCAAGTTTTGTCAACATATCTGAAAGTTTATCGTACTATACCAAAAGCAGTTAATAAAATTAACAAAGTAATTCTAAACCAAAAACACTACTGAGACTCTTCAAAAGTCATCTTTGTTCTTACTTTAGGGAAAGAACAATAAAATAAAGAAAAATAAAACCGTGAAAATTAGGTGGGGTGAGAAAAAAGGAAAGAGAATAATGTTATGCAACATTTTCTGCACTGAATGCAATGTTTTCACATGGGAAAACTAATTTCTCCAATTTGCCACATTTTTTCCTACAAACAAGAACCTTTTCTATTATCCTCTCCCATCATATCAAACTGTAAAAAGGAAATATTACCCAAAACAGAATATTTCATTGAATTTATCATCCTTATCTGACATTGGAATGGAATAACATGATCCTCAAACTCTTAATAACAAAGTAGTCCTTATAATATCCCCATTATTATGTAAGAACAAATGGCAAGTAATAACCTGAATCGTGAGATAGATGCACATTACTAAAGACACCCAGATCAAACCCAGGGACCTTTAATGAATGATTCAGCCTCATCATTATGCAGAACTTAACCTAGGTGTGATGCACTCCCTGATCACTCTAATGACTTTCTGTTAGAGAAACAGAGAAAAAATGGTTGCCCAATTTGCAATGTCTATACAAAATTCAGAACAAACTAGCAAGAATCTTCAAGGAAGATTTTGCCATTCGTATTTCATATGTATACATACATACAAACATATCTGCACATTATCTATGAAGTTACAATGTTTGGTTTTAAAGAAACTACACACAGAGAAAGCAACCTGCAGCTTAAATTCACGAATGTAATATACTCAAGATAAAACAGAAAAGTTAACCAAAGAACCCTGAGAAAGCTGTGACACACAGAGGAGCATTACACGATACTGTAAGATCTCCAACTTAGAACCCAAATCAAAACAAAGTCTTCTGAAGGGCAGATGAGTAAGAGTGTATCAGTTAGCCATGACTTATAACAGGTATAGGCTGTTCACAGCAACTCTTCTGCAATACTCCATCTACTATTTAAAAAAAGTAGGAGTTCCTGTAGGAATTCTTTCTGACATCAGTCAGGAAGAGCTTATGTGGGCTTATTAGACATGCTAGACAAGGTGAAACAGGTAAAGGTGATCCTCGTTAACTGTAGTTCTAAATAATTTGAACACTTTCTGATTGTCCCTTATTATAAGTCTATGTTTTAATCCTTTTTTTTTTTTAATTCTTTTATTCTTGTACTTTGCTGACTAATAAACTATCAGCAGCCTAGGAAACTACTGTGATTGCTATAATGGAGCTATCATTTGAAAGAGGACTTTCAAACTCTGAACACTTTTAATTGCAACCAGCTGTTGGATTCCCAAGAGTTTGCACATCAGTCCATCACCGAACCAAAAATATTCAGCTTATTGGCCAAATTGCCAGGATGTGGTGAAATGACATACCCTGAGGACCGCTCTGTTCCTCTGTCCTCCCCTCCAAAGAAATGACCTTTAGTTAAGATTCACTCAGGTATTTGCTAACATATTTTAAGTTACAAAAAACCAGGAAACACTTGTGAGGGATTTAGAAAAAAATGAAAAAAAATAATAAATCCCTTTCTAGTTTCTTTTCATTACCAATTTCAGTTAACATACTGCAGCAGCTTTATTGTTTGGTTTTCCAAAAAAGCCACACATAATTAAGATATCCCAATTACTTACGTGGATTAATTCATGTCTATTTTTCATTAGTCTTGCTTCATATAACCAAGTATACCATTATATGATGATTTTCATTAATTCATTCAGATAATTACATGAAAACCTTATTTCTTCAATATAACCAAAGGCAAAATGACAACCCTATCATTTATTCTATGCTTCTCTGTAAAATTAGGAAATACTGCGGCTTCTTTTCAACACCTCATCCTGTATTGCGCACAGCAGTCAGGTGAGCACATTAAAAACCCTAGTTGGAGGCATGAACAGGAAAAATTCTTGCTTCTTGCAGTTGCTTTGCAGACATATCCGTTAATCTCTAGTGAAGGACTCTGTCACTGAAAGCTACCTTCAAAGTGCTTAATTTTTTTTAAGCATACAGCAGAGGATTCTTTGACATAAAAAGTTCTATGGAATTCAATCCTAAGAAACAAGAGAAGAAAATCAGTATAAGATTAGGGAGAATTTGATTTTATTTTCCACAGTCTCATCCAAATCATCTGATGCTTAAGTTTCTGTGTAACTAATGCCTGCTTTCATTAAAAAAATGTCATGATCAAATGACACTTGTTAAATTTGAAATTTTTTTGAAGTTTCTCCTAGCACTGATCTGATGACAAAAAAAGGTAAAATGAAATGGAATTAAAAATAATTGACTTATGGAAAAAACCTGAAAGCTGCCACATTATTGTGGAAAAGTTTCTTTACATTTAATCTACATCTTTTCAAGAGAAAAAGATTTTATAAAAGATACTCCCTGCAATTCTGAAAAAAGTATGCACAGGAAACTTTGCCCTGGGAAGAAGTTAGATGAACTTTACAAAACTATTTCTAATTACCTAAGAAAGATTAAGGCAAGGCAAGGTCCAGAGAAAAGCAAATAGAATACAAGTTTTGAGAAATGTCCTTAGAATATCAACTCCTCTGTTAATTGAGCTTGAATGCAGATGATTTCCAGTAATATTGGCAGATCCTGGTTGAAATGGGATTTGTAACTTAAACAGTAACTCTGTTACAACTCTATAAGGTAAAATAAAGTACATTTGTGACTAAGTGGTCTCCCATACCAGTGCTTTTTTTTTTTTTTTATGTTGTGGTGAAAAGCGTATATATCAAGAGAACAAGAAAAATGCTAGATTTCTAGTTACAATTAAGCAGTAGAACCATGGCTTGGCAACAAAACAAGCCAGTCAATATGAACACTTTTTGGTTTTCTCCTTGGTGCGTGGACATGTAAAAATTTCCTGTTTACTGAAACAGAGCAAGTAGCTCCTCCGTTCAAATCAAGCATGCATACCGATTCTGCTGTACATGGCCTTCCCAGAGATTTAAAAATAAATAAGAATCAAAAGAAGACCTGATTATCTACCATCACCAGTAAACACATGACAGTGAGGTTTCACAGACCTTAAATTTGTTCTGGTAGCACTTTTAGTCTCATCACAACACTCAACAGTTTTATAATCCTTCAGTGATCAGAAAGTAAGAGGAAACCCCAATAACTATGCACATAAACAAAATCTCAAAATATAATAAATACGCAACTAAATTACATTACTGTTCTCTAAATGGGCAAAAGGTATGCTACATATTTAACTGAACAAGAAATAGTATTTGATGTTTAAGCTGAACTGAAATATACACATCAAAAGATTGGTTTTAATGCTGTTCTTCTAGTGAATGTAAATATTTTAATGCAAAAAAAGTTGCCTAGCAACAACCTAAAGGAACTGATATCTGCTTTTATCTATATTCAAATTAAAAGTCTGTATTCCACAATTACCACAGGACACGTGCTTTGTATTCTGTGATTAAATTGCCAATAAACTTTAAAATGCACTTAGAATTACAGAACACTGAATAATGATGGAAATAAGAGTGCTTTGTCTTTATTCCACCACTTTGATCCTCAGTTCAATTCTACACCAAGATTTTTCCTCTTTTTATCTGCCATCATGGTATTATACACAAAACCTCTCTATCATTGCATATGATTCGTATTGTTATATATTATGATACATAGTGACTGTATGTAAATTTCCATATGTATTATAACTGCATTAAAATTGAAACCTTAAATTAAAATGTGTATTTGTGAATCCCCATATAATTCATCCCAGAAAAAG
>VXBO01005503.1:0-14255 GCA_013400135.1 Rhinoptilus africanus
AGGGTCCAATCCAACAAAAAGCCCTCCAAGCTTTAACAGATTGTGTCTGCCTCTGAGCTGACAAGAAGTATCAGAAAGGTGGTGTTATTTATGGTTTATGATGTTGTTTATGTGTTATTTATGTTTTAAAATGTCAGGAATTACTTCAGATTTTATATGTTTTTTCATAGAAATTAGATTACGAAACTTAAGCTATATTTAATCAAACTCTTTTCTCTTTCCACTAGCGATAAGATCCCCAAAAAGTTACCAACAATAACATGTAGCTACCAAGTTGACATGACCACTTACATGTGTGTATTCAAAGCAAAATAAAACCTACTTCTCTTTGTAACATTACACAAGGTTGAAAAGAAAAACATTTAACCTAATTGAACAAATGTATACCAATAAATCTTAGCTAAAGCAGCATTTTTTTCACTCTATATGTACTGATAGAGTTCAATTATTTTGCAGACTGGAATCTACAATGGATTACTCAAGGCCTGTCTTCGTTGTTCTGGGATTTGGTCACAGGCTGGTTTCCCCTGGTAAGCTGAGCTTTATTATTTTGAGAACACAGCAGCTATGGCACAATACAGGACCTCACATAACACATATAAGATACAAGCAAGTGGAGTTAACTACTACTCTGCATATTAGAGAAGTATTTTGAATAATAAATCTATATCCTTTGTTGTTATCTTCGCTTCCCTACCATCATTCCCCCTCCATTTTGTTTGATGTCGGCACACCCCTTTAGAATAGGCAGTTTTTCTTGGTTTTGTTTAGACTGTTATTTAACTATCCATATAGCCATATCACTTATGTTTTGGGTTGTTTTTTATCCTCTCCAAAACCACATTCAGAAGTCAAATACTTAAGAGCATTTGGTTTGGGGCATTTATTAGCAAAAATCAGATCTTTAACACTGGCAACNCAAATACTGCAAAGGTAGAAGACTTGAGCACGCCATGACCACATTATCAATGTATATTTTTTCATAGAGATAGAATTAATAGAAATCTGAAATAAATACCAGGTGCAGGTCATCTCCTTCAAGCCAATGAGTCCAGCCCCTGTTCTTCTTCTCACCATTCTGGACACAAACAAGTTTGTCATTTTCCCAGGTAACTAGGCTCTGTGGAAGAGGAAATAAAAATGGTTTTTTATGTCTTTGTCTCAGTTCTGCAATATACTTGTAGACAATGTCTTTTTTTCCTGACAGTGGAACTCCTTGTCTGTAACTCAGGCTCCTACCTCTGCATTGCATTACAAATAGTATTCTTGAAACAATTTCAGCTCAAGTAGCTGGATTGATCGTGCCATCTTAATTTTGTCATGACCTCTTGACTTTATATATTCAGTCTTACCTTGCATTTTCTGTTATCCAGGCCTTTATTATCTTCTTCAAACTCCTCACCAATTTTGAATTGGAGCAAATAATCTCTGAACGTGCTAGTGGTATGGATATAGAATGAGTCACCATCTTGTTTGATCACTTTCTGAGGCTTCAGCATTTTTGCTATCTTGCGTGTTGCAAAGTCAATACCTTCAACAGGAGAAAAAAAAAGGTCAGAGTTGTATTTGTCACCAGCCATTTTGACAGTCAAGGCTTACCTTTATTACTAAAGGCTTACTTTATTACTAGTAGAAGCATTTCTTAGATAGTTTGACTTTATTGCTATGCAAGGTTTTGTTGTTGGAGGGTGGTGTGTGCCTTTTTTTTTTTGATCAAAAAGAAAGCCGTATACATAGATCAAGTCCTATTCTTGTACATTTTACTCTTTGGAAACCAGTTTCTCAATCGTTGCACAATTCCTATGCAAGATCTCTAGGACTTCGAGTCAGAAGAGTCCTTGTGGGAGTGGGAAAGGGTTGTTTTCCCCAGACACAGACACTCCAAACTTGATCTCAGACTTGCCCTCTACTTAGCTAGAGGGAACAGTTAAAGCCTATTCTCATCCTTTGTTAGAGGAAAGGCATTAAGTGAATTAACAAGAATTCTTTGCACCCTATGCCCTAAATAGGCTAAAATGAAGGACAGTCCTAAAATGAATTACTCATGCTTGTTTTCAGGACATGCCCCTTGCTATTAACACTTTTTAAGTGCAACTAGAAAACATCACACATGTCAAAAGATTTCCTGGTTATCTGTAATGATCAGTCACCTTTAACAGAATCCTGATGTTCTTGGCAATACTAAGCTTGAAGTAGTGCTTCTAGAATTCTTTTCTATTTCTCTAGTGAATGTTTGTTTCTTCAGAGGAACAGGCCATCTACTTGACAAGCAACTGAATTACATTGCATCCCAATAGCATGCTCAGCGTTCAGTTTTCAGAAAGGCGATGAGTAAAATGGGGGGCTGCATATCGATCAATTTAATTGTTTTCTTCACCTAGGTTAAAAGTGTCATCTCATATGACCACTAGAAGTTTCCCCGTTTATACAGGCTGAGGTTCTGATCTTCTTGACAGGATGTGTTCAGCTACTATGTGTTGAACCCTATGTTTGAAGTGGAACTTCACTACTGTATGCATTGCAGAAGTGCCAGAATCCGTCAGTCATGTTTTTACATGGTTACCAGTTTATTTTAGCATAGAGGGTTTTGAATTCAGTACTAGCAACAGCCAAACCCATTAAGCCTTAGCATTGTTATAGGACTGTATTAATACAAACTATTTATAAATCTGCTCTTCAGAGGTAGATATTAAATTAAAGGAAGGGCTAGGCTTGGAATAGCCATGTTCTTATCCATAACACTCTAGTTAGCTGATCAGATATTCGCCTCCTCACTCTACTTACCCTAGCAGAAAAGTTTTTTGTTCTAGCTCTAGATTTCAGTCCTTGTTTTTTTCACTGTACTGGCAACCAAGCAGGAGTAATTAAAGATAAGTTGTAAATCATCAACAGGATTCTCTGCCTTTACTTTTAAGTGAGTTCCCCCAATTACATGCTGAAAACAAACAGCATTTTCCACAAGATTGGTAGTTACATTTCATTTAAAAAGCCCTTTACTTAGCTGGATGATGTTTAATATTAAGGAACAGACAAAATCTCTGTTCCATTTGAAGACATTAACACATAAAGAGTGTATTACTTGATATTCAAACTGGGGAATAAATCCTTGTTATAGGAGCACCTTTTTTTCTAATTGATAACACAGCAGGATTGGAAACAGAAAAGAGTTCTTTCACCATGTTAAAGATACCAGCTAGACAATGTAACTAGGTCACCCAGCACAGACACAGCCAGAGAACAGATTTCATTCCAGTTGTGTATACAATAACCAACAAGGGATGCTGCTGGTCATCAGCTTACCTAAATCAAAAAGACAGAAAGGGGTGGGAGAAGCAGGGAGAAGAGAAGGCAGTGCACAAGGTTTCCAGCTGTCAGTCTGTAATGAACTTTGTACAAGAAAGCTAATGAAGTACTGGAAAGTTTCTTAGTTCCCCATTAAAGCGCGGTTAATCTCTCTCTGTAAAAGATCTGAGCAAAGTAAGAGGCTACCTTCAAGCACTCCAAAAAAGGGACAGTTAGAGAGACTTAGCAACAAATCACAGCAATGAGAAGTATTTTGTAAGCAGTTTAAAGATAAATGACACTAAGCTAAACAACTACCTGGAAGTAGCAAATACCCAGGCAATTTTTTAGGTTACTTAACATTTAATTAACCCTAGACATAGGTTCTGTAAGTTTGTGCTCAAAAAGCAACAGAAATTGAGTGGACAGGGCAAAGTCTTCCCTGTCTCTGATGAAAACTATAAAAAAAATTCTACTTTCTACAAGTACTAGCCTGAGAAATTCCTGAAAGCTGCAAGGCAATAGGCTAAAGTATAATTAATGCTGTCTATTTATCAATAAACAAAGATCCTCCCATCCTTTTTCAGAGAAAAAAAGCTTCACCAATACCTAGGCTGTAGAAGAACTCAGACTTTTAAAATTCAGGAGGACCCTTATGAGGGAAGGGAAGAAGGATAGAATCAAGTATTTTCACCTACCCAACGCCACCATATAACCTTCAAAGTTGTCATTGCTGACAAGATTCCAGGTTCCACTGAAATCCACAGGCATTGCTAGACTGTGTAAGGAAGATACAGTCACCCTCTGACCAAAAAGCAAAAATGAAATAGTTATTTCCCAAGCAGACCTTATATAAGGAAGACCGTGGGTGGGATTACACCCCAGAGCCTTTCTGATGGAGGGGAAGGGTGCTATTGCTGGGCCGATAGGTGGGAGGGTATTTGTAGGTCAGCTTCATCTGCATTGGAGGGAAAAGTTCACAGTTTCTGAAATCTGTGTGTGGAGCAAATGTTAATAGCCCAAGAGTCACAATGCAAACCAAAAACTGGTTTAAACTTTTCGTGTCCATCTTGTATACTTTAAAGGGAATCGTGGACAGATTTTGTCATTACTAAAATTCCCTGTATGTATATGAGATCTGCAGCTTTATGATCTGAAATCTGTATTTGTTGAAAAGGCGATCTACCCACTGTAAATACATGCTGTATTTGAACAGACAGTGAACTACTCTTAAACTGTGGGTGGTATTGTATCAGCAAACGTTAAAGCAGTACCTATGACACAGTAATAGAGATAAGAATTTTATCTTGCTGGTTTATGTCTGGAGTGGATAGTTGGCAGCATTGTTGTCTAGTGGTTATTACAGAAAAGTGAAAGACAAATCTTGTTCGTATATGTTATTCTCTGATGTGACTCTCAACACAGCTCTACTGTGCCACAGCTTACCTATTTGGGTTCTGTTTTTTTTAATGCTGTTAGTTATATCCTAGTTAAATGAACATACATATACAAAATTATTTATTTATTCAGATGCCTTACCAACCAAAAAGTTTGTGTAACAGTTAGGCGTGAGAGAGCAGATCCAGAGGCCTGAGCTCTGTTACCAGTTCAGCAGCTCTGTATTTACCAGTTTTCCTAGATGGGAAAGAGGACAAATACCTGTTCTTGCAACCTACTTTCAACTCCTGAAAACAGCCAGTAACAATAAAAAATTTAAAAAGTATTCTCGTGTGTATAGAAGATGTGGCTCCCCCCTTTGCTTTTTATTCTTGACACATACGGTAAAGGAGAGATGATACAGAAATTATTCCCACTGATGCTTTATTAGATGCTATACATTGTGGCAGAGCATATCAGGGGTAGAGCACATGATGCAGCAGCTAAGCTGCAGTGTTGGACTACAGCAAAGAAGTGAAAGAAATCTCTTTCTTTTGCTGATTTCACCTTCATTCATTGATGATGACCCATCAATGTGTTTTGAAAAGTGAATGAAGAATGCTTGACTTCAAAGGGAAAAGATATATAAAGAATTTGGAACAGATTTTATTTCCTTTAGAAAATACATAATTCTCCAGTCTGGTGCAGTTCCTCCATCTGTGATTACTTTTTGTGAACTGTATGCCTTGTTGTTACAATTTACCAAGCGAGGAATACAAATTTGATAATCCTGAACAACTAGGCAGTCTAGAATTGCTAAGTGTAGGAGAGAAAGAGAACTTTGTACCTCAGATTCCTCATCGGTAAAATGGGGAAAACAATCATTCCCAAAGTCACATATATGTTTTGATCATTAGCTTAATCCCACATTTTAAATGGTCAGATGGGACAGTAATGAGTACCCCAGTAAAGGTTACATTAAAAGAAAACCCCAAAATTGGGAAACCTTAACTGTGTTTCTACCATAGTAAAAAGGGAATATGGTCTTCTGAATCTTGAATGATGAAACTCACTAATAGCTACTACAGTTATCTATTTTAGACTGGTTAGGCTGAATAAAAAGATAAGATTTTGCAGAGAAAATTAAGTTTCTCTGAACTTTAGCAACATTTTTTGAGCTGACAGTTTGACCTATATGACTCAGAATCATGCAAGTAGGAAATTAGGACATCAAAGCTTGTTTCCTGTTTGCAGATGGATATTGTTCTCTATCCTATACTAAACTAGGAATAGCACAGAGAAATGCAAATTGTTTCCCCTGGACTCAAATAGTAACATTTCACCCATAATTTGTTATTACAAGGCTATGGTAGTAAAGCACGGTTGCAATATTACTAACTCTTCCAAGTAAAGAGGAGCCAGTACTTCGACAAGTCCTGTGTAAAAGCCTGGATATAACATTTTGATTTAAAACTAAGATTATGCAGATTGTCTGGGATGTGGTGCTTCTTTCCGTAAATCAGTACTTGATCTCAAATTAAGATTTACAAAAGAGCACTAGGGTTACTATTTCAAGGCTCAGCCAAAGAATCACCTGTGGACCTTTTTGGGAGAACTGCTGAGTGCCCTGGCCACATCCTATGATAGTTTCTTTTTCCCTTACAAATTCCTTTTTGTGGAAAGAATTTTTTCCATTTCAATCTTAATTGCTGTGCAGCATTGTGCATCTAACACATTCCATTAAAGATGTGGCCTCATTACAGAGGTAGATAAAGTGGTTTCTGCTGCTGTTGCTGTATTTATAAAATACTTTTAATCTGAATTACACGTGTGCTGTAAGGGCCCTGTATTCTCTTAATAGAGCAGAACCAAATGCTGTGATGTAAAAAAAAAAAAAGCCTAATTTTTGTTTGTAGAACATCTCTGAATGCATTTTAACTCTTCTATAAAGAATTTAGTGAACTGCACTATTCACAAACCTTACAAGTATATAGATTCTCTTCTAGATCTAGTCCACTCTTGGAAGTTATACCTGTCTAACAGTTTTGAATAGGCCCAATCCCTGACTGTGATGCTGATATTTGTAATTGATTGGGACAGTAGATTGTCAGTGTGTGGTTACTTCTAGTGTTGTAACAGGCGGGTTTCTGCATCCCTCTAGTAAAACAAAAGATCCATATTCAGTGTAATTTTTGAACAATGTTCTGTTTTGTACTGACATCATTCTACCTACTTAAAAATCACACAGTCATCAGACAGATTTAGTTAATAACGAGATGACTAAAATTGGCATATTACATGCAATTTATTTTATTGAAAGACCCATCACACACAAGTACATTAAAACCCAGTGAAATATACCAGTTAGACCAAACCTTTATAAAACATCCTATTGACTTCATAGCTTCTCTAGAATTACATAAAGTGCACCAACACACACCAGCATTGTTATTTAGAAGAATAAACCTAGACTTAAAGTGCAGTTTTACTCTGAAAGGTGGCCACAGAAATAGGGTGCTTTCCCATTAGCAAGATCTGCTCTGTTTATTCAGAAGCACACTGATTGACTTGAGTGCTGAAAATAAATCTTGCTTGCCCTCTCTTGTCAGTCATAAAGACAGCGAGTGAAAGAGAAAAGTAGATCTTGTCCATCAATAATACAGTTATCTTCAATCAGTTATGGCAGTTTGATTGCTAAAGTGTCACAGGGGGTATAAATTATCCTTCACTTTGGTACCTTTATTACTATTGATGATAAATGATGATAAAGCCTCATTATCAAAGGAAAGCGTAAGCTTGCCTGAGCTCTAGGGGAAAAAATGGCAAACTGAGCACATCTGATGCAAGAATCACCAACAAAAAACCCTAAGAATCCTTGATGCTACTCTCTGTCACAGTGCAGTTACAGATAGACGTCTAAGTTGTGACTTGATTTTATTACACCAATCTCGTTGCCAATTCTCTGTAGACAGTCACCTTTACAGACTGGAGCTAGTAGAACATGGATGTTCTAGTGAATTGTAATTACTGAATTTTACGTGGGGCTCCAAGTTTGCATACCTGATGCTAGCTCCACCACGTGTTACAGGTTTTCCCCAATGGTGTTTCAACTCTCCTGCTGGGTTTTATTCATATTAAAAAATATGAATGTATTTTCATTGGCCCCAGGGACACCTGTGATGTTCTGTGTTTGGCTTCTGGCTTCCAGACTCCCGCTAAGCTCCTAGGGAAGCCTACACCTTTGCCTCAGCTGGGGATCCCCTGCCCAGGGTAGGAGGATGACTGGTTGTCACAGTTATGATCCTGGAACATGTCTCTGGTTTTAGGCTTGTCCAACAAGAAGCATTTAGGCTTCCTGTCCTGAGAGTCTTACCTTCTGCAGGATTTGTTGATGTCAAAAATGTGAACAGAGTCATCTTGTGGAGATAGTATGAAAAAGTTGCCCCATTAGTTAGCATCTTGGAAACCTTGGCATTTTTAATAAGGCACATAATTCAAACAAAAATGGGATGACAGCAAATAAAGGGAGGTAGAATTCTATCACTATGACATTCACAGTGCCTCTCTAGTTTATATTCACATAATACAGACAATATGCTGTTAGATTCAAAAGCAGATTTCTACCAAAGAAAAACATTTCACTTTTGTACAGTCTTAATAGCCTACCATTTCTTCTCAGCTCCGGTTACAGAAAACAATTCTGGCTATATACATGCGGCTCAAATGTAAAGGGACAACTGTCTGAGAATCAGTGCAATGATACTATTATTAATTTCTATCCTTTAAATCAATGGCTATAAACCAGTTTCTGAGGTAGTTCTGTCTCTCCACAAGAAACTGTATAGAGCTTAATGTACAGCTCTGGAAACATAAGTGGAAAAGTAAAGCACAAGGCATTTCTGGGAGCAAATTGCATCATGGCAGATGAAAACCCACATATTTGAAAGGCAGGAAACTCAAAGCATGGTCTATCTAGCACCACTTCAGCCAGGAGTAAATTTTTCCTTTCCAGGATAGATCTAAATAATTTCTTTGAGATGCACCACACGTGGGCAATTCTTTAAAAAATGAGTTATGTAGATTTACGATCAGTAAGTGGACGATTTTGAAATTAAATGGCTTTGTCTGTTAAGACACTACAAGTTAGTAAAAAAATTTGTATTAGTATTTTAAAAATAGCAGTCAAACAAATCAGAACATTTTCTTTTTTTTTGTTTAATTCTCACATGCATGTGTGAATTCTTGTGCTTAGTTCATTGCACCGTGAAAAAATGTTTAAACGTGAAAATGTTATTGATGGATTTAAAAAAGATTGTGTAGGTCCAGTTATTGAGTGCACCAAACCTGAACAGCAACTACACATGTACTAAAGCCACAGAATTAGCCCACTGTTTACTTTAAAAAAACCCCCAAAACCAAAAAGCCAACCCCCAAACCCCACATTTTTCTGTACTGAACTGTAGCTTTTTTCACAGCAGAAAGTAAGTTAATCGTATAGTGCCTGTTAGTTCTTGGAATCACTTGCATGTTTCTGTAAAGGAGCCAAGACAACCCCAGCATTCCTGTCTTCACTCTCTGGACTATAGAGATTATTTTTTTCTATGTATGCTTGAACTGCATCAGGTACTAGATAGCGAATGCTCTGGCCCCTCCGCAGTGCTCTCCTAATCTTGGTGGAGGAAATGTCATTTGTGATCCATTCTTCCACAAGGTGAATGTTATTCTTATGTCTCCACAAAATATCAGATTCATAGATGAATTTCTGAACGCTGCTTCCAGCCCTACTGATGCATACAAGGCCATAATTTTTCACAATTTCAGTGATGTCCTCCAACTTCCACAGATTGGGGATCCCAAAAGATTCCAGCATGTCACTTCCACAAAGCAGTTTAACCTGTGGGACACCTTCAAAAGAAAAACAAGTGAGAAACAGGGCTTGGTTTAGGCCACCAGATTTTAACGAACTTGATGGGGACATTTAATTTCTAGGCTACGTCTCTGTAACTGTGTTTAAGATGAGACAATGGAATTAAACAGAAAAAGATTCAGAGCATAACATTTATAATCAGTAGTCTCAATACAGGATTTTTCTGAAAAAAGGTTATGGGAGTCCCTTTGTTCAAAAGGAATGGAAAATAAACTCTGATATGCTCATTTAGCTTTGGGGTGAATCAAACACTGTGAAGATTAAAGTAAAAGAAAATATAGAGAAAATTCCAGAATAGCTAAGTATACTGTAATGCTGTTAAAACTTCATGTGACATTCCGTAGAGTTACAGAAGAGGAGCTAGCTTTTACGGGACAGGGGCCAGAAGGGATTATGTAAAAAGAAATAAAATATGCCCAAACCCCACCAAACGCCAGAGACTGTGTGACTTGACTTCAGGGGTCTCTCTTCCATTCTACATACTACAGGGAATCTAGAGAAGCATGTGGATAGAAACCACTTAAAGTAATGGAAGCAAAATTGAGAGTGCTACAGATTTGCGGTTTCCAGCAACGTCACAGGGTAGCAGTCAATATCGTAAATGTAATAAACCACCTGTCAACACAACATGAAAAAAGCCTGCCTGATGCTGTTGGTCTCTTCTTTCAATAAATTTACTTTAAAAGGCTACCAATTAAACAGTAGAATTTGGAAAGGTTCAAGGGAAGAAGTCAGGTAAAGGTCAAGATTTGCTAATATAAAGGATTAAGATGGTCATTGTGCAAGGCCATTCAAATTCTACATGAATACATGTAACTGTACATGTTCAGCTATAGAACTAACATTAAGCTCCAAAAGCAGTAAGCAAAATAAATGCTACCTAAAATTACAACGCCAAGCTACATCTACTGTATGATGTTTTAAATTACAATTTAAAATGATCTTGTGGCCAGTTACATTTTGAATTTCAGGACTTAATCCTGTCCTTTATTCCTCAAGCAACTTACAATATGATCAAAAATTTCCAGCTGTAACTACAGTATATCAAAGTTCCATAGGTAAAATGGATAGCTCAGTCCTGTTTCAGTTCAAATTTCTATTATCTTGTGTGCTTTTGGTGTCCTCTATCTGTTATCCTTACAGTTGTCTTGACACAAAGCCTACTGCTTTATGCTGTGGGAGCTCAGGGAATAAAATTACTCGGTGAAATCAGAACCAAGAACTAGTATCCAAAAAAGTTACTCATCAGCACAATTCCCTTGAAATAGCAAGTATTGTTAAGCACTTAATTTGCAAACGGACTTAACTTTTTATATCTGAACTCTGATTTTTCTTTTTAACTGGATAATGCCTATTTGGTTCCTGTTTCCTCTTCCGTCCTGGCTTTGTTAAAGGTACAGCATTCTGCAGACTATTAGTGGCATCAGGAGATAAAAGCTTTTGATGATGGTACCTGTAAAACAGATGTATTTTAGGTATTTTAAAGATGTAGGAGAATACAGGGAAGAGTATAGCCTACTTAATATCTTTCACCACTTTCTCCTGCAGTACTTTCCTAGACAATCCACCCAAGAACTGATGTGCTGGAACAGGGACTTTTGAGAGCTGGGTCATAAAACGATCAAAGTGCAAAGATTTCAAAGCAACAACAAGAAGGTTGGTTTTTTTCTTTTTTTAATAAAAATCCATCTTAAAAAGAAGAACCTCAGTGAAGTAGCAGTGACTGAAAGAGTAAAAAAGTATTACTTTAAAAAAAAAAGATACTCTTTCAGACAATTCTCTTGCCAGCCCTGAAATACACAAATGGGCAGCATCGCACAATCAGGGAGTCAAATGAGGGAAGTTGGTGTGGCATGTGTCTCACCTCTTCTAGTCTCTTGTCCTTCCTCAGGAGTACATTTTTGGTACAAAAATTGAACAAAACCTAAGAAACAGTATATCTTAAAAATTGTTCACAGGCTCATTTTTGTACGGTTAGGACTAATGGTGCAATCTTTCATTTACAGTGCTCATACAAATGGAATAGACTTCACTGAGTCTATTCATATGACTTGGGATGAGCCTGCTATTATTCTAACTTGTTAGAACTAACACCATTCCTTATCCTTCTATAGATTCTTGAGACTTTTTAGGGTTTGGCTGAAGAATACCTTAAAACTTTTAGTGTTTCCAACCACTCACTCTGGCTGCTTTCCCAATCATCAACTTCCACCCAATCTGAGGTTTTTGTAGCTAATTTTGCCATAGTTACTCGGTGATTCGCACTGATCAGACCTTTCTTCTTATACGCATCACCTACTGGTGAAATGATTCCTTTGATTACTTTGTATTTTCCTGTGGAAAAAACACATCGCACAAGAACATGAAAAGCGGTTCAGCAGATGTTACTTCCACTGTATTGTGTTTAAATTATTGCATAACCATTATTCACTGCAATCTCTAAGAAAAAACAATGCCAGCTCCGATAGCCAGCCCAGTGGAAAAGTACAGTACGCTTCTGCCATTGCGCAAGGCAGCACATTTAAAGATTTAGTGAGATATATTAGAAAGATATATTTCTATAAACTATAAAACTCATGCTTTAGCTAATTAAAATTAGTAATGGATAACACATACGTAAGACCATCCTCTCATGTATTGGGCCTACGTGATTTTGTATGATACCTACACACATTCTAGCTTCAATATCTAATTAGAATTTCCAAAAATACCTGTCACTGTCAAATAGGCATTCATATACACAAAATATTCACCTTAACATTTAATTGTCTAGTTATCGGAGCTGGTTTGAATGATGTAAATTGCCATCCTACCTGTTTCATGAAAGTAGTCCTTAGCCAGCTCAAACAGCCTTAGGTGCATGTTGGTGATGGGGTTGAAGGACCCACAGGCTAGCAGTACCACTTCAGTCTTGTCAGGGTCTTCCATAGCCATTCCTTGCAGCTACAGAGCCCAGCAGAGAACGGTGGTGCTAGTTACCAGCCACTACAAGAAGAGACGAGATTAAAAATATAGTTATTCTTACTTATTTGTCCTGCCAATGAGCAGATTTCAAGATCAAACTGAACGCTGTATTTTCCTTCCATCAATATTTGGCCTGTGATTGTTCACGTGATGCTGCATTACCCAATTTTTAAGAGATTAAAACCACTGCCTTCAGTTCTTTCTGGTTATCCTTGGATAGAGGTACAATGCAAGAGGCTGAGACAACCATGGCACTGCGTTGCAGAAAGGAGACTATTTCTTCTGTGGGGCTTCAGAAATCAAGGACATAGAAAAGAGTGAGTGTGCTAGGAAGAAGATAGACAGATAGATAAGTGAGCCCAAATGTGCCTTGCTCACGTATTACCAGAGCAGCTGCGATGCCTACGCCATCAACTGCCAAGAGACACATCTGCAAGGAACTTCCTTATAAGTAACTTTGCTACTTCTAGTGCTTTCAGGGCTGAAGAGAACATCCTATGACAGTTCCCAGTGCAGCCACTCTAAATTGCAGTGAGTCTTTTCAGCAAAATCTACAGAACTAACATTGTATGTATTAAATTACAGAGGAAAGCAGCGTTAACATTTTTCATTTGGTATTTATTTACATTTTACATGCTCCTGGTATGTGGGAAGAGAGTGCTGTGGACTGAACATGAAAACAACCAATCTACTCTGTGTTGCAGAAAGTAAGTGGTATGTATACCAGTGGCACAGATGAGAGAAGAATTAAAAAAAGCTTAGTGAAAGCTGCAGTTAAATGCCAGATTTTTTTCCCTTTTTCAAAATACAGCAGCACTGTTCCAATTTTGAACCTCAGTTTCAGAAAACTGCTTAAGAATTGGTAAAAATAAGGAAATTTCACTATTCATCTTTTTCAACACGACATGGATTTTTGCTTCTCAGTGTTCTTCTTTCACGAGAACATTCTGGCTTGGCAAGATGGTTTCCCCTAGCCTGGCCTGAACAAACAAAAACTGGAATATGTTATGAGCCATTCTCCCGCTGTTGCTGTTTGAGATGTGCGAGACGTCCATGTTGAGCGCTGAAGAGTCTGCCATTGTTTCTACAGCAACATCCCTGCCTCCCAAAACTCCCCCAAGGTCACCCGCACGTTCCTTCTCCTTTACAAAGAAGCTGAGTGATGCTCGCAGCTGAAGTGCTATCGCAGCTAAATCTCCTAATGGCTACCATGTACCAACATCAAATAGCCCCTGAATAAAAGGAAGTCTTGCAAGGCTTCACATTTTGCAAGTGTTGGTACTTTTCTGTGCTCTCAGAACTCTTATAACTCTTCTGTGCTCTCATAAACTTTTACAATATTCTTTATTGCTGCAGATTAGTTCAGCATTGAAAGGTTTGGTGTCCCTTGGGCTGCGGTCTCCACAGGGGCATCACTAGCAGAGTTCCCACGGGAACAGGCAGGGAAAGGAGTTACACCGTCCTTTGTCATGCATAAAGCCCTGCTTTCTAAAGAAAGGGACTCAGGCTGCAAATTGGAAAAGGGTTCATTTTCTCTTTCTTTTTTTTTTAAAAAAAAAGGCAAGGGCAAAAATAATAGAAAATTTTGAGATTAAAATATATAGTGCCTTTTCTCGAGTTGGTCAAACGTCCTTTTGCACGCTGCTGGCTAAATTTAGAGTCTTCAGAAACAGGCAACTATTGTGTCATAAACTCACCTTGCAGT
>VXBO01005503.1:14963-31929 GCA_013400135.1 Rhinoptilus africanus
CCCGCCGCCCTTACCGCCCGGGGCCGCGCCGCCAGCGCCGCGATGAGGGGCCGCACTGGGCGGAGCGGTGTCGCGTCGGCGCGCTCTCATTGGCCCGGGCGCGGCGCCGGCGAGCTGTCATTGGCCCCGGCGCGCCGGAAGCGGTGCTGGTGGGAAGTGGTTCGCTCTCCCTCGGTTCGCCCTGCGCTCCTGCCTGCCGCGGCCTGTCCCAGGTGAGGCGGCGGGGAGGCCGGTAGGGCCGGTGTGGGCCCGGGCGGCAGGCGGGGTGGGAGGGAGGGGGCGAGGGCGGNCATGTTGAGCGCTGAAGAGTCTGCCATTGTTTCTACAGCAACATCCCTGCCTCCCAAAACTCCCCCAAGGTCACCCGCACGTTCCTTCTCCTTTACAAAGAAGCTGAGTGATGCTCGCAGCTGAAGTGCTATCGCAGCTAAATCTCCTAATGGCTACCATGTACCAACATCAAATAGCCCCTGAATAAAAGGAAGTCTTGCAAGGCTTCACATTTTGCAAGTGTTGGTACTTTTCTGTGCTCTCAGAACTCTTATAACTCTTCTGTGCTCTCATAAACTTTTACAATATTCTTTATTGCTGCAGATTAGTTCAGCATTGAAAGGTTTGGTGTCCCTTGGGCTGCGGTCTCCACAGGGGCATCACTAGCAGAGTTCCCACGGGAACAGGCAGGGAAAGGAGTTACACCGTCCTTTGTCATGCATAAAGCCCTGCTTTCTAAAGAAAGGGACTCAGGCTGCAAATTGGAAAAGGGTTCATTTTCTCTTTCTTTTTTTTTTAAAAAAAAAGGCAAGGGCAAAAATAATAGAAAATTTTGAGATTAAAATATATAGTGCCTTTTCTCGAGTTGGTCAAACGTCCTTTTGCACGCTGCTGGCTAAATTTAGAGTCTTCAGAAACAGGCAACTATTGTGTCATAAACTCACCTTGCAGTACTTCCTATCTGCGTAGAAATTGAGAATATAATTCAGTCCTTTGCACATCCCCTCAGTCTCCTAGTTTGCACTGGCCTCCTCTGTCCAGCACTGTTCCTGCAGAAAACAGCTGCACGGTGATGTGGAGAGCAGAGGAACCGACAGAGGCACCGTCCCACGATTACCCTCGCTGTTATGGCACCCTTGTAACCAGCCCTGCACTGCCAGGGCCGGGATCCGCGCGGCAGGATCTGACCTCCACCCAGCTCCAGCTTTTGGGGGAAAGCGACGCAATTTGCACATCTCATGAGAAAAAAGGAAGAGTAGGTTCCAGCGATGACTGAAGCCCGGCTGCTGCCTGAGCTGTATCTGGGACTATGCCTGTTCTTATTGTATAGTGACATAAGGCGTTTTGATGAATTATGTATAATTTGGCACGGCTTGACACAACTCTTAATTATTGCAGTTTGACCACAAGATGCAAACAAGCAGCCCAGCTCCGGCTATCCAGAGGTGAGAGAGACCCTAATCCAGGTAAGTGCTCAGTTTCATTAATCTTGAAATAATTAAGGCTCTCTTATGCCAGATACTAAATGAAATATCAGCAAAACCTCCCTGCAGAGACTTGAGAAGGGGAACGAAAGTACAATGGCCTTCACTCAGATTTTCCATAAGTGTGGAACACCATGGATCATTTTCCCTTCTTTTTTCAGAAGGAAAAATGTGGTGCCCTGTGATGTGCCCCTTACGTATGTGCCCATATAGAACCTCATCATGCTTAGCCATGGCCTGACCAACATTTAGCGTGAACGAAATCCAGCGCTGCTGGTGCTTTGCTGGACTGGACACGTATTTGCACTAAAAACCATCAAGGTACGTCGGTAGGATTTGGGATGGTTCTGTCCACCAACCTGCCAGCTTCTGCAGAGTGCGCTTAGGTCAATCTCATTTATATTTCTGAGATAACTATTTATTAAGCGTCCTTGCATCCCTGCAGCATATAAACATCGCTAAGTATTAAGTTTGCGGTGCGCGGGCTGTCGCTGGAAGCTCTGGCGCGCCAAACACTCCCAGTTTCGGTCCCTTTCCCCGACCTCCTCCCCACAGCTCCGCGCCGCTGGAGACCTGCACGGTGCGNGGGTCTGGGCGGGCTCACCTCCGCGAAGTAGGAAAAGCCTGGCCGGAGCCCCGGCCTCGGGGATGGGCAGGGCTCGGACAGTGCCTGAGTTCCTTCTTCTCCCTTCTCCTTCGTGGGCCTCCTGCTCGCACTCCTCTCTGGCACCTTTCCAGAGGGGAGGGTCGCCTTGCCTTTGCCGTCTTCTAGCTGCGGGAGCTGTTGGCTCTAGTGCAGACCTTGGAAGGTGCTGGTGCATGGCCCAGGGATGGATATTCCATGCATCGGCTGGCAGTCTGCCCCTGTCGCTGCCCAAGGAAGCACCAACTGCTTCCAGAGTGCTATAGTTTTCTACAGCTAATGATTCTAAGGTGTTTGCATGCTTCAGGCACCTGCATCCGGGTTGTTGTCTCTGAAATAGCGTCCCAAAGGGTAGTTGGAGAGTGGAACCTGTTGTTTCATATAGCGGGACCTGAATATTTCTGTAATTGCTGCTTGGTTTCATACTTGTTTGTTTTTATGCGCTGTGGCTGTTTGAGTTACTGCCTTGGTGAATTGCCTCTTGCTACAAAGAGAGCAATCCTATAGACCTAGCCTAACATTTCAGTATTTCCCTCTCCAAGCATTTTGATTAGACATTCAGTTAACAAGATATCACATAATTTTCTTGATCCTTGGACCATTTAAAAATAAGTTTTGAGTTGCTGATGCACAACAATAAAATGTTGTTTGTCCTAGGAGTGTCATGTAACAACTTACAGTTTTTATGTGAAAAAAGAAAATGGCTTCAAGAGGAACAACGGAGACCAGTAAATTAAAACAGAACTTGGAAGAGCAGTTGGATAGGTTAATGCAGCAGCTTCAAGATCTGGAGGAATGCAGGTGATAAAAATAGATGCTTTCGTCTTACATAGTTATATTTTTCTTAACTGGTTGGCAGAAGAAAGTGATACCTTTCAAAAATCTTGTAGGGTTTTTTGCTTTGTTTTTTTGTTTTGCTGTGGCTTTACATATTTAAATTAGATAGGGTGTTTGTGTTAGGTAGTAAAAATTATTTTTAAAACCCTTTCTTTTTATTAAGAACATTCTATATATATTCTTCTTGAGGAAAATGTGGGCAGAAATACTCATTACTGTTTTCTTGGAAATTTTATATTTCATTGTCACTTTTTAACTTTTAATAGCTGTTCACAGAACTCACAATTTTCATATGGGTTTTTTTTAATAGCAGTTAGCAAATACGATGTGATTTTGTGTTAAGTCTTTTGTGGGCTAATAAAATTTGAGATAGACACTGAATTACCAAGGAAAAGCGTTGATTTTTTTCGTTTTTGGTACTTGCACTTAAACATCTTGTGTGGTTTTTAGATGCTTTCTCTGACTATAATTCTAACTTGTCCACGCAGTACGTATTTTCTTTCAGGAACAGTTATAACTGCTAAGAGTTAGTAGTGCCATTCTTTGAATTGGGCAAGGTGTAACTAGCAGGATCAGTTATAGCTGAATAACTTAATGGTTTTTGCGTGATGAGATGGGCTTTTCAGATAATTTGATTTACCATAGCTTTGAACAAGACAATCTCACTGCGTTTTTTTGCTGAGATCCAAAATGCACTTTAAAATACTGTACTAAGTGTTGAGTATCTCATAGTTGTCAGCACCTTTTTAATACAAGTGACTTCCTACAAACACCACAAGTGCATGGCTGACTAGGAAATGGTGCAAAATCAAGAAAACTGTGTGTGCGTTAGCGAAATAACAGCAAAGAGGACTAGAGGAGAATGGTCTGAAGTGATGTGAACGTTTTCATTGCTGTCCGCGGAAGCATGCTTCATGGTCTTCCCTGATGTCCTTTCTTCTTCGTTACGTCTCAGGTTTAGTCCTATGAATTAATGTGTCTTGTTGGATCCTCTTTAGAGAGGAGCTAGATGCAGATGAGTATGAAGAGACCAAAAAAGAAACTCTAGAACAGCTGAGTGAGATCAATGACTCACTGAAGAAGATTATGTCTGGAGATATGACTTTGGTGGACGAGCTCAGCGGGATGCAACTGGTAAGGATGGTGTGTTACTAAAAATAGTTCATGTTCTGCCTGGACTCAGTGAAACAGAAAACAGATAAAAGTGGTTCACTGTGATTTTTTAGACAGGTGTGTGTGAAAGCTAGACTTGTGTATCTGTTGTTTTTATTATTTAATATATGTGTGCATATAAAAACTTGGTTAAATCTCTTCACTTTATAAGGAAAAAAGAGGTTGAAGAATTATAACCAAAACACTGTAGGAAAAAAATGGAAAATTGCAGGGACTAAATAGATCAGATCCATAATATTAAAAAACAACATAAATCAATACAAATTAATATAAAAGGTGTGAGGGACAATCCGTGACAACATATATAATGAGAAGTAAAGTTCGTGCCCGTTTTTTAGATAGCATAATGATAGGATTTCCTGTGCTCTTACTGCTTGTTTGTATTTCGGAGGTTCATACCAGTCCAAATGAAAAGGCTGTAGGAGTGACTGTAACTTTAAGTTCTTCTAGACAATTGATCTTTTTTTTTTTTTTTTCTGACTTCCAAACTTCTGATCTATTTTTTCTTTTTCAGATATTCAGTTAGAGCATTATTTGTTCCCTCTGAGCCATATGTCTTAGTGTTTTGTTGCCAGAAAGATCATGATTTGTCCAAACATAACTGTGGTGAAATTTGATCGTATAGTTTTGATACTCTGTAGAGGATTTTGAGTTACAGTAGACTTGCCTCACTTACATTCTGCTTACCCTTAGCAGAGCTGTTATCATCAGTGTGGGCATTAAAGCTGCTGAAGACAGCATAGCACATCCACTTGTGATATGCTAATATCGGGAAGATGTTGGAAATTATTAGAAATTAAGACCTGGACTGTAATGAAAAGTTTCACAGCTATTTCTCTGTGTAGTTGCACTAATCAGTGGATTTTTCAAGCCCGGCATAAAGGTCATACGTTTTTTTAATCTCGCTTTCATGGTAATGCAAAAAAAGAAAAGCTGTCTTTGTCAAACGATGCAGAGGATACTAATGATGCTTTCCAGCTTTTTTAATTATGTCATGCAGCTATACCTTGTGACTGCTATTAGTTCTGGTCGTTCTTGCTCTTTTCCTTGTAGGCAATACAAGCAGCCATCAGCCAAGCATTTAAAACTCCAGAAGTAATTAGAATGTTTGCAAAGAAGCAACCAAGGCAATTGAGGACAAGGTTGGCAGAGGTGAAGGCTTCTGTTTTACTGTAAAAACTGTTTATTTGAGCTAGACTGCTTTAAATATGTAATGATTGCAAGAAGAGCACCAAGTGTATTAGGAACATAGTGGCAGCATCGTAAGGAGATAGAGAAGGTCTCTTTCAGAATCTGTTCAGTTTTAAATGTTCATTGAGGTAATGGGGACAATAATACGTATTTCTTGAAGTATCTTCTATCTTGTTGCTTCAAAAGAAGTATGTGATTAACAGATAGTGAACTGAGTATAGCTGCAAATAGAAAATTCAAAGAGTGTGATTTTGTAATCGTACTGAGGAGCTGGAGAGAGCTCTGGGTGTTTCACAGGCCTACACTGAACCTGAGATCCAGATAAAGTGAAATGAAATGTGATTCCTCCATGTATCAGTGATATGTGAATCTGTAATTTTGAATGAATAGCAGCCTTTGGTTAAAGGAGATTCAAGTTTGCAGAAATGAAGAATGCTAAGGTTAGGTGCAAAGAGCATTTGCAGAACGTTCAGAAAAACTTCATGGCCATCTTTTAAATTATGGGTAGCCTTACTTCCATGCTTACTGATGATATTTTTAGGCTGTTGCATTCCTCGTGCTGTTGTGTTCAGTGAAACCAAGTGAAACTAATGGGAAACTTATATATTTTGATTTATTTCCCCCCTGATATACAGATGGACCGAGACTTAATAGTTGGGAAGTTGGGACGTGACCTGTACACACAGCAGAAAGTGGAAATCCTGACTGCCCTCAGAAAGCTTGGTGAGAAGGTAAGGTGTTGGTATGATGGTTAGGTGGAAAGACATGTGTGTCTATATGTTGAAGAGGAGTTTGAAGACATTAAAATAAGAAATTGCAACTTTTGTTTATGAGCAAATGATAAAATGTGGCTTGTTTTTTGTAGTATGTGAATGTCCTTCCATTTTAATGCTAAGCTTTTTGAAGCACTCACTACTGAACGTATGTCAAATAGTATTGTGCATTTATATAAGGCTGTTTCTACTTCAAAATGCTTTCTTTGGTGGGACATATGAATGAAGCACATATAAGCTGGTACAAGCTGATGATATTGATAAAAGCTACAAAACAAATCTTTTACAGGTTAACCTACCAGCTGGCAGGAACTATCTAAGACTTCTGATACTTTTGACGTACATTGAGCTTGACTGACTTTTGTTATTTTGATAATAACTGCCTCTTAGTGTAATGATGATTAGGGATGAATGATGAACTGATTGTTTCCAGTGAGTACATCAGTGGCAGAACAATCCCTCTTTTTTCTACCACTAGAGGGTGGAAGAGAAGTTATTTCTTTTTGTTGATAGTATGTGAAGAAAGTGGGTTGCTCTGTATCTCTGTACTTAAGCTTTCTTAGGAAAAGATCAAGTGCAGTACTTCAAGGAGCTGCATTCTGGGTAGATGATACTAGCAAATGCTTCCCCTCAGAATATTTTTTTATTGCTTGATTGTCAGGAAAAAAAATATTTTGGAAATAGGTTAAAAGGTTAGTTAAGATTGTGAACTGACTGCATGAAGGTATCTAATCCTCCTGGCACGAGTTCCTTGGCTCACTTCAAATAAGCCACTTCCCCATGCTTTGGCATAGCCTCTTTATCTTTTAAAATGATCAGTAACCTACTTTACAGAGGACTTGCTAGGATAGTAGTTTCACATCTGGTCTGAATGTGAAAAATTATGGTAATTATTACATTTTTGTCTGCACAGTACCACAAAATGTTAAGTAGTTAGATGCTTGCTTGCAAAGGCAGGTAACTAATACTTTTTCTCTCATTCCAACATCATTCTGAATGCCTGTATCTGATTTATATATTTTTAATAAATAAACTGGCGCAAACACTGTGGTCAGTTTGACACACTTATGCCTTGCTTTGATAAGGATACATATCTCAGGCTACTTAAATGAGCGAGTTTTAACTTAGAATATCTGAACCTTCCAAAGGTAGGTTACTATTTCATTGTTGTAAATATTTTATGGGTCTCTGTCAGAAGGCATCAGAGCACATACATAAATGTAAAATATACACATGGAAATGTCACTTTAAAGGCAGAGAACCATTTCTAGGTCATTGGCTCTTTACGTGGTCAAAGCTGGTAGTGACTCTGTTTCCTCAGTGATGTGAAGCGAGCTCGTTACTGCGTTGACCACATGACAAAAAGTAGTTTACATCCTTTGCATAGCTTTTGGTACAGCGGTACAGTGCGACCTCTTCATCAAAAACTGCCACTGGAGGTCAGCTTGAAACTTAGTGGTGCATGTAGGGGCATGTCGGGCACTGTCCTCTCTGGGCTGACAGACACCATTGAGGAAAAAATTCAGTGGTAGAGGGAGTAGCTTGCACTTCTACTTTGGCTTTTAATATGTTAGATAACGCTGCCCCTTAAACTGCAAGTTGACAATCACTGTAATCTGTCATAGTTCATGTAGATGGTGGGAAATGCACGCCCCAAGGCACCCAATTCACAGTTATGGCCTTTTTTGATTTAGCTCACTGCAGATGATGAGATGTTCTTGTCAGCAAACGCAGGTACAGCCCTGAGCCAGTTTGAGAGAGTCTCCACTGACCTTGGTAAGTTTTCATTCTCACAACTTCCAAATTTCTTTGCCTCATTGAATACTAATTAATAGAAATACCTGTGATTCCCCTGTGAAAGAGAAAATATGAAGAAAAGATTCATACCATTAAATTGTGATACACACTTTTCTATTGTATTAACAATGAAACTCTGATACACTAACCATAAAGAAAAAGTATTGCACCAAATAAATCTGGTGCCAAATGCCCATAGAATGCCAAGTGTTGCCCATAATTGGAGAATTGTCTAGGTTGGAAGGGACCTTTTGGATAGAGTCCAGCCATCAACCTAACGCTGCCAAAAATGCTGAAGGCTTGAATGGTCTGTCTCAAGCAGAGATACCACTCTTAGCGTTAAACACAGATCTTTTTTGCATTAATGACTCTCTTCAGGAGAGCCTTTTCCTCTGCTTGATGCAGGGAATTTGGCAGTTGTTGGCACATTGTCAAAATACAGCCTTAAAGCACTCGCTGTTCTTGCCATGTGTGTCGTAACTCCAATCATATTGACAAGACCAAAAGTCCTGTTATAATATGCGTTAAATAAGCACAGCAGTTCATTCTAGCATTACAGTTAGAGCTGTGATGAAAGAGCTGTGAATGACAGGAACATGCCAGACTAGGTCAGGGTGCAAATAAACTGTCTCTGTGACCTACCTTTCAGTACGCCTCTTCCTGAGAGCGTAAGCAAGGTGAAAACCTTTTGTTCAAAAGGGTACTTGATTAGAAGTTCTGTCGGTGTGTGGTGGGTTGACCTTGGCTGGCACCAGGTGCCCACCAGGTTTTGCTCTCATTCCCCCTCCTCAGCAGAACAGGGGGAGAATACAAAATGAAAAAAAATCATGGGTCGAGATGAAGGCAGTTTATTAAAGAAAAGCAAAGGCTCTGCAGACAAGGAAAGGAAAACAGATTGATTTATTCTTTACTTCCCATCAGCACGCAATATCCAGCCATTTCCTGGGAAGCAGGGCCTCAATACATGTAGCAGTTCATTCAGAAGACAAATGCCTTAATAACAAATCTCCCCACCTCCTCCTTTCTCTTGGTTTTTGTTGCTGAGCCTGGTGACGTATGTTATGGACTGTCCCTCTGGTCAGTTCAGGTCAGCTCTCCTGGCTATATCCCCTCACAACCTGTTGCCCACCCCAGGCCTACTGGCCTTTGGGGGTGAGACAGCCAAAACATTGGTGCCTTATCAGCACCATTCTAGTTACAAATACAAAGCAGGGCACTAGGAGAGCTGCTGTGGAGAAGGTTAACTCCATCCCAGCCAGGCTCAGCACAACGTGGCTGGTTTCAGACCTGTCAAGCCAGTATATCTCCTCTTTTTCTTTTTTTTTAATACTTAATTAAGTCAGGTGTTCTCAAAAAATAGTTTTGATTTCTTTTGATCTCAAATGTTTTACTTGATTTAAATTGTATATAAGGAAAGTTACAATTGCTACTAATACTTACTGAAAATGTTTTTTCTTCTTACAGGATCAGGAGACAAAGTCTTTGCTCTAGCAAGTTTTGAAGTAGAAAAGGCAAAACACTGAAGAGGTGCGTGAGGCTTGTGTCTCTCCAGTTATCAGCAGCACTGGACTCCTGTCATATTGCATTTGTTTTTTTCTATTTTTAACACGTTGAAAAAAAAGAAAAACAAAACAAAGGCACCCAAACCCTAAACCTTTTGAGTTCTTAACCAGAAGATACGAAGTAAACAGCCTTAAGTGCACTTTGGAACCTTGGAGTCTGTACCCCTTAGTAACATAAGCTCTGAGGCCAAACACTAAGTGGTACTCTAAAAACAAAAGCATGATATGACTGTCTTTGGAAAGAATCAGCTATTCTGAACTTTTCTGAAGGTGTATTTCTCTAACTATTAAAATGTAATCTTTTTGCATGTGGTTGTAGCAAGGAGATCTTTTTCAGGAGCAGTCCTAATGAGCGAATGGTTTTTTGGATGATTCTTACAAGTTGCTCTCAAGTTATCTTAATTTTTATCTGGACTCTCTACAAAGTAGTTTGTACTAGGAATGTGTTGATGCTTTGAAAAACTGACATAGTTTATTTGAAATGCTGTCTTTCTACAAACTGTTTGCAGAAAAACCAAAATGAGACTGTACGCTGATCGCTGGCCCTGAGCTGCTTGTTTGCTGTGCGCATGAATGAGCGCCATTGTGTCCTAGCCTTGACGGACAAACAATGCAAGCCCTGTAGGGAGCTTCTGGAGTAATTTAACCTTGTGTATTGAAATGACAGAGAATTGCTAGGAAATGGCAATGAGAAGCCCTTTCTGTGACCCCTTACTTTAGCTCTGGGTGTGTAACGACATGCTACTGTTATTTCCCAGTATTGCTGAGACAGTGTGAAATAGCTTGCAAGTAGAAACAAGTTTTAAAAGGGGGAGGAAAGCTCTTGTTACGTGATGGGTCCAAGTATTGCTCAGTCTGTTTATCAGATGGTGGTGCTGTGGAGAGGGGAGGGTCTGTGCCTCCACAGAGAAGTTACAATCCTGCATAATCTCAGTGTAGGAGGGTTTAAAATCTCATATTGTTGAGTTTTTAGCTCTGAGCGTGAAGAAACTACTTGGGATCTAGACGTGTTTAACTTCCTGATAAACTATTTTTTGTAAAATCAATATTGGGGATCTTGTTCTTAAAAGTACTGGCAGCTTCACACTTGATTTCAGTACTTGTTAGCATTTTGACTGAGCTGATTGGAAGCCTATATTCCACTAAGAATTTTTTCAGCTTGAGAAATGTGCATTTCGGGTCTGCTCTAACCTTGGTATAAACTCAGGTGCTGATCTAATGATTTTGGCAACTCAAAAAAAAAAAAAGGCATTTCTTAATTGAATTTTATACTTGTTCCTTTTTTATTTTACCATTAGCTAGAGAAAAGGGTATGGATAGAAACCAAAAATATTTCTGTGGTCATCTTAGCTGTTAATAATTGTACCTTTTTCCTCAGAAAGAACAGAAGAAGAGCTTGATGTTTCCTTATGAGCATTTCTTTGTCTGGAATTAGAAACAGTAAATCAGAAGTTCTTTAACACAATGTAGACATATCTATTCAGCTTACAGCTTCTAGCTGTAAAAAAAAAAGTAACTTCATGCTTAAAAAAAGTAATTTCCCTCTATATCTGTGCAAAAAGGGTTCAAACATAAGACAGTTTGGGGTCCTTTGGACTATATGTTTTAACAGGGAGTTAACACTTCCTTTCTTTGGAGAGCTTCAGAAGTGGAGGAAGTGTTATGAAATTTCATTGGCAAAAGGAGTGTTTGGCTGTGAGCGTGTTGACGTGCTATTATTATCTGGCACCCCTCAGAGAAAGTGTGACTTGCCACTCGCAGATGCAGTCACTTCCCCTTCCCATAAGGTGGGGCAGAAATGGATCAAGAGAAGAAAGCTACCCTTTCACTGCTTAAACTCCACAAATTATCTGGGGTTTTTTATAAGTGATAAATTTATTTTTCTTTAAATGAGAGCGAAGTACAATAACCAAATGCCACAGTGGTTGATGCTGACTTTCCAGCAAACGACACAAAAAGAGGTTAAACTGAGATCTCTACCTATATTGCTAAGGTGGTTGATGGAGCTGGTTTTACTGGTGGGGTATTTTTTGACAGCATGTCTTATTTAAGTTCTAGGCATGTTTCTGAACTGATCTGTAAAATGTGGTAAGTGCCATCACAATAAGTCTTTTGCTGGAGAGAAAAGGATGGGGGTAATACTGGAAAGATCAGAAGAATTCCTAGGAAAAAGTGATCTACTTCCATCTTATTAGTGCTTTGAATTATAAAAATTGAGAAATACAGATACAGAAAGGATGATACTGAATTCTTGTAGAATTAGTGATGGTTTATAAACCAACTTTTAAACCCAAATGCGTAGATTCGGTTCCGGTTTATGGTGGCATGTCTGTTTTTGGCAACAGCGGAGTTGGACCCGCATTTGTTGAGGTGAAGGTGACCCACTGTTGTGAGGCATCCTGTGTTTAATGGCGTGTACAACATCCATGTTTTACCTATCAAATATATTTTAGGCCTTTACAGCTGAACTTGAGCTTCAGTGAGAACTGCCATTAAACTGAATGGAGCGGAAAGAGTCTTAAATCTGGACAGCCTATTGCAGTGTTAATCTCAGTGTCGCATAGTAGTCACTTAGAAACTAAGTGGGTAGCATAGACTGTAAACAGAAAATTAATATGATCAGTTGTAATTTAGATTGCGCTTACAGGGCACAAATACCCTATAAATGAGCAAGTTCCTCTAATTGTAAGCTAGGACTAGAGTAAACTAGAAAATGTGGGTTTTCTAGAATATATTTTGCTTGAATAGATATCCTTTTGAAATTTTGTATTATAGATAGCATAATTTGTTTTTCACTGATGGAAATTTTTTCTCGTTTTTTTTTAAGCTTTTATTTAGATAGGCTCTTTTGTCCATTATATCAGAACTGTTTTCCTGTCTGGGGCAGTATTATGTTCTGTGACAAAGGCTGATTGCAGCTTTACAGCTGAGAGCAGCTTATTAAAAGACGTTAATAGCCAGTCTAAAATTATTGAAAACAAAACAGTCCATGGGGACTGTAGCTGCTGCCTTTTCCTTTCTGCTCATTACTGGTGCTAAGTAACTCTTCTCCCCCCACACCCCTCAACCTGCTTGCAGCATTAGTGTGTAAATAAAATCTCTCAGCACTACTGCAGATTGCATTATTGGAAATTTTTTCCTTGTAGTTTTTAAGGTGTATGTTTCCAGGAGAAACTCTCTTTTTTTTAATTGATTTGGAATATGTCATGGCTTTTTCAAAACTTCTGTGCAATAGGCAGTTGTAAAATTCCTGTTAAATTAATCCTTGATAGAATATCTTTTTAACCTTGTGCTGTCCCTGTTCTTGAAAAGACCTATTGTGATTTAGATTGACAAAGATGAGATTGAGATCAATGACCAATATTATTTCAAGATTGAGTGTGTCAGGCCAGACTTCCCTTCTCAAAAGCTGTGAAGGGTCAGAAAGCATGGCTCTAACCCAGTGGCTGGACATGCCTTGGCTATAAATCTAATTTCACAAGGAAGCTCTTGCCAATATAAAGGTGTTTCGTATGTTGACCCTAGCAAATAGTTATTTAAGTAACCTACTTGAAGTGGTTAGGTTAATTTCAGAGACATAGTAAATTAATTGGTGTGCTGTGCTAAATATTTTGCCAAATAATCCTGGGATGTAGCTCCAGTAGTATCTCAAATGTTTCTGCAGGGGCTGGAAAAAAGTCCATAATCTATTTATTACATTAATCCTTCGCTCAAATAAAAGCTGTTAACAAAAGAACAACTCCTAAATGGAAACGTGGGTTTGTGGTTTAACATCAAGCTCATGATTGAGTTCCATCCCCGGTTCTGCATTAGGCCCAGGCAGATCACTTATTCTCTACACATCTTTCTCTCCTGGAGTAAAAAACAGATTATGATACTTGAATATCAAGTGCTGTGAAGTTGTTATTGATCAGACATTGCTTTGAAGATTAAAAGTGCTTTGTTTTTTGTTTATCATTTTACTTCTGAAATAAGAATTGTAAAGTGCAGTAGCTTTAAACACATCAGCAAACTTGCACAGAGTTCTTTTTGGCCATATGTAACCTCCCTTTTTAATCTTCTTTCTCTATTGTGTGAATCTAGTCATTGTACTGATCTAAAAGAAAAAGGTATTAGAGAGAAAATTGAAACTTCAAATGCTCTCTTTTCTGTCTTTGTCTCCTTGTATTATTTCCCTTCTTTGATCTTGAATGGAAAAGTAGCAAGTTTCTTTGTCTTAAAGGAAAAATAGAAGATTTATTAAGAGATCCCTTAGTTCATCATGTTACCTGGCCTGTTAAAATCAAATTAATTTTGATAGAGAATTCTCTACTAACGATGCCCTACTGACCAGGCTTTTAAAGCTGTGTCATTAGTGACTGGAATGGTAGGCAAGTTAAAATATATCCATTTGGGTTTGTTTCCACTACGGCCGTTCCCTTCCTATATAAGGACAAATATAATTTTTACATTGTAAAGAGATAAGTCATCCTGCAGTCATCTTTTCATTTCCCCACTTCCATCATTTTGAAATTATCCTCACAGAGTTCTGGGGAAGTCTTTTCTATCAGTCTTTTCTATCTTTTTCTATGTCAGTTCTGTTGTCTTAAGCTACCCATGAGAGAGGAATAGGGAGTGCTCGTACTGGAGTTTTTCTTGAGGAGTCATGGAAAATGTGACACCTTGCCTTGCTATGAGGTTGTAGGTTGTTTGGGTTTTTTTTTTTTAACTTAATAGGATTTTTATGCCTGTGAGGCGGAGGGGAGAATTACTGGACTTCAGTGTTGCCCAAGATTTGTCTCCCATAACTTTTAAACATCCAGGCTTCCCACCTGCAGCTCAACTGGGAGCTGCTGATACTCAGAGCATCTGAAAAGGTGGCCTAAAGTATCTGGCACTATCTGACAGGATAAATAAAAATGTTTCAGAATAAGTGCTCTCTAAAATAAGGTCTTAAAAGAGGAAATACAGACATAAGGTTAGTGGATATAACTTTGTAAGGCATTGCTGTATCGTGCACTGAAATGTTTAACACACTAGTGTGTTAATGATATAGTTAATAGCAGATTTCTTTTTAAAACAAGTTCTAATCATGAATATCTCCTTTTATCTTGCTATCATAATAGTTTGCTTCTTGATATTGTTTAGGATCGTGTTTTCAACATGCCTCCAAAAATGGGTCAGTAATAATCACGGATGTACTGAAAACCATCAGGCAGAACCACTTGCAAATCCTGTAGGCAGAAGTGTTAATGTCTGTGTAAATAGCTTTTTTTTTTATTGTCCAGTTAATATCCTTGTAAGGTGGAGATTGAAATTAAGTTCTGTAATGGTGTCGTAAAAGAGTGTGCTTTGCAACTTTGTGAATACCAAATTTAATCTGGGAACACTTCTGGTTTTGAATAAAATATGCAGCTGAGAAGGTTTCTTACTGTACAAGCTAAGTCTGGATTAACAAAAAATAGATTGTCATAGCCTTTTTTACATTAAAGGGCTTTTTTTGTCCATCCCTCAAAAATATCTCTGCATATCTCCTCACTGCAGTCTGTAGAAACATTAAATATTGCAACGGAGGCAGCCAAACTATTTCTTGAGTTTTCTAGTATAGTATCATCTATGCAAGTTGTGGTCGCCACTAGTCATGGAAATGTCGACTGACTGTTGTGACCCTACGTCACTTACCAGAGCATCCCCAGCTGATTGGTTAAACTGCGTTTAATTTTCAGGAAACACCGTACTGTTTCTGCATCAGAGTGTGATTTTGATGGATTGGAATTGTCAGACCAAAGTCTGAAATAGAAAAGATTACCAAAAGAAGAAAGATTCCACGCTCAAAGGCAATTCCCTCGTTTGGGTACCACACACATCTTTGAGGGGAATAGAGTTTTCATTATTGTTGCGTGTGGTTAAATCAGGTGGGTAATGAAAGCAGGGCTTGTGTGTGCAGATGCTGCTGGAAGCCCCTAATGAGAGGGAGATGCCAATAAATACAGAGGGACTTGGAGGGTGGAAGCAGCTGTACTGTGAAGGAATCCGCAATGAATTTCAGAGCTGATTAAGAAAGAATTGGAGATCAGAGGAGGACAGGGTGAATCGAGAGAATTTGTCTAAGTCAAGCAGGGATTCAGAGGAGAAGGTTTCATGAAATGGCTTACTAGGACCAACAGCAGCTTCATGAAACAGAAGAGATTAGAAGCTATCAAAAAGAAAAATGCATTTAATCTGTTAGATTTTTATAAAATAACATCCAGTCTTTATACAATGCTTCTAAAAAATACTAGAAAGGCTTGGCATTTAGATAATTACACTTCCTAACGTTCCCCTGCTGCTGATAAGCTGTATTATATCCATTTTGCGGTTGGGGCAAGTGGGGTGACAATTGGTAAGGTAACAGATTCTTGTTTTCTTTGTGAAGGTCTGTGCGTTCCCATGAGACACAGACAGTATTGCACTAAATCTGCTGCGGAGCTAGGAGTTAAGAGGTCTCGTGAGCATCTGTCGTGTCTTACAGTGATAAAAGTGACTACCGTAATGGCCAGGGAGCACCTTGCTTCATAGCTAAATACCTCGGTAAGCTTGATAGTGACAAACTAGGGTGGGGCGGAAGCTGATTAAGACTCAGTGTTTTAAGCAAATAAATCTAAAATCCTCCAAGAGGGGAGGAAGCCTTATAGTATCTCTCTGCTAAAACCCTTCCTAAAGAAATGCAGGGTGTTAAATCGCTGCTATGTAGGATTGCTCTGTGCTGTTGTACAGTCACCCAGCGAAACCAGGAGAGCTAGGCAATACTTAGTCATAAAATGGTGTTTTGCCCATGATGTTATCGGTAAGAAAATTCGTACTATTGCAAAGATGCAAATGATGGCTTAATTATATGCTCCTACCAGCATAAGATGCTTTTAGATCTTTCCGTCAGACTCATGCACTGTGCTAATTAACAGTAATCCAACTGGCGGATCCCAGAGCAATGCTTCTGCCTATTTTTTCAGCTTATGCTGGAGCTCTTATGTTCTTTTCTTAAATAATTAATAATCATTAGCGCCTGCTGTGCTGTGGGGATGTGCTAGTGATCTCGGATCCCAGCATATTTGCACCATTCCTGTTGCTGTCAGCAGCCTGGGCTTGCTCTTTGCGGAGACTTTCATGTTAAGACCTTCATTAGCTGGCAGCGGGGTATGGATTTCAGCGGCAGTGGGCTTTGATGTCATTAAGTAGCAAGCTGTTAAAGGAAGTGCCACCTATTTCATTACTGTGACTATTTTCATCCAATTAAGTTAAATACCGAGTAGGAAACAGATGCATTTTACTGAACAACGCTTCGTACACAAAGCATTTTTTTTATCTTTAGGAGTTTTATAGTTACCTTCCAGATCCCCCAATGCGTAGGACAGGTACGCAGCCTGGTGGGAAACCAAAATGCAGATGAGCGGTGGAGCAGTGATGAACCTTTGATGGCTTCTGCTTCTTTTTTTATTTTTTTATTTTTTTAATCACTAATTTCTCTCCGAGTTCGCTGTGATTTTTTTTTTTTTTTTT
>VXBO01005503.1:31960-82207 GCA_013400135.1 Rhinoptilus africanus
CTCTGCCTCATTCTGTCTAGGGGGAGCATTATTTCATATTTGAGCGCTTGGATGACCAAGTGGATATTCCTTCTAGCTGGAGGTTCTCATGTTTGCTGAATTAGCTTGCCTTCCGCTGGATGGAGTTTGGTGGTGTCTGTAACTCAGCACCGCGCTGCTGGAAAGCGGCCTCGTAACCTCTGTTAAAATCACCGTGATTTAGCCGGAGGACTGGTGCCCCCCAGCCTCCCCCTGCTGACCTGAGGGGCCTCGGGGGGACGCTCCCCACCGCGTCCCTTCAGCAGATCTTCCTTCAGGTGAGCCTGCTCCTGACCCCACGCTGGGCCGGCCCCGGGCCTCCGCGCCTCCCCTCCGCCGGCTCCCGCGCCCCTTCCCCGGCCGCGGCCACCCCCTCCGCCGGGCCCGGGGGCCCCGGCAGGCCGTGGTCCCCGCGGCACAGGTACGGGAGGGGCCTTTTTTTAATTTTCTGGCATCATCTCTTACGTCATGTGGCACCCTGTTTGACGGCGGCGGTGTCCCACACCAGCAATGGCCGCATTTTTTTGCGGCAGGGGAAGGCCGTTCTCACGTAAAGGCGTCTGGAGGGCAGGTGTCGCGACAGCAGGCGATAGAACACAACATCTGGGCGGGCCGGCTCCGGGCAGCCCCCGTTCGTCTCCCAAAAAGTGCGCGGTGCCGCACGGCGCCTGGCCTTCGGTGTCCGACGCCGGTCACCCGCGTGGGAAAAATGCCTCTTGGCCGGTACTTAATAGAGGAGGTAATTTCTATATTGGCTAAAAATCGTGTTTCTAGAGCATGTGAAGCAGCACTCCGTAACTTGCAATTTAGCGTACAGACAGACAGTATTTGTTGGTACAGAGTAGTTCTGTATCTCTCGGAAAGGTATGCGAGAGAATTAAAAGCTTCATTTCCCAAACGAGAATACATCGCTACTCCAGAGAGCAGATGAGATGATACTAGTTTGTGCTTAACATCCAGATGTGCTTCGTCAGGGTACATTTGCTGTTCAGACTTGCGTTTGCCTTCCCTTCAAGAAGAGACTATTTTGCTCTGTTGTATATCATCTTTTATTTGACCATTCCTCATCTTGGCACACTGAACAAGTTAAGCTTTGATGCTCTGTGAGATGAGAGCAAGACATTCTGCAGATGTGGTGGTTTAAAAAGAAAAACCGAGCTCCAAAAAAACCAACAGACATTGGAGGCGAGTTAGGTATTCTGATAGGCAAGTTCAGTTTTCTGATCTGAGTCGGCCCCAGTATGGTGATAGGCATGTCTACTGAGTGTTTTACAAACATAACATTTTGGTTTTGTAAATATATTTATTTTTTGTTAGCCACTGAACTTCCAAGCTGTCAGCTTCTTTTGCCCTTGTGAAGCTTGGAGCTTGTGTATGATGTGAAATAGCCTGCTGAAGGAGCACTGCTGGAAATGGTGAGAATTGAGGCTAAAACTGTGTACTTCAGGTGGTTATTTGTACAGTAAGGGTATTTAAGGTGAGAGGGCATACAGAAAGCTACCTATTACTACTTTTAATTTTTTTTTTAAATGCAGACTTATTTTCTTATCAGTCTAAAAGCTACTGTTTGCCTTGATAAACAGATTCAGCTGGAAAATGGTGTCAGGTGTTTTTGAAATACATTGGAGTTGCTTCATGTTGACATTAGCTAAAAAAATATCTCTTGTATCTCTGGCATCTTGGTAGAAGTCAGCAGCTTCTTCAGTATAATTTAGAATTATTGGTAAATTGTTTGAATGCTCTCTTAATTAACGTGGTGCATCGTAATAGTGTAAATCTACAAGGAATCATCTAGGATTGAACAAATGTAAGAGCAAAAGCCACTGTGAACAAGTTAACTTGGTTGGCTGACGTTTTATGGCTTAGCCAAAATTGCTTCAGAGCAGTAGTTCTCTCTTGGTTCAAGCACAGAAGTTATGAGAAGTTATATGGGGCATAAAAGTGCTTTCAGGATTTTTTTTGACACCCAAGTGGGAAAATACTGAAATCTTCATCAGGAAAATCGTCCCGGAGCCTGACAGGAGTCATTGTAATAAATCCATATGAGGTATACCCGGGTTGGAGTGTGCTTGAATGCCTGCGTGCGGTTGTGTGCGGGAGCTCCGTGTACCACACAGGCAGTGTAGGGCTGTGGGGAGAGAGGGGTAGTCGCTCACCATGCAGATTGAAGCGTCTTAATGAGGACTGGTCCTTCCTCATACGTTTCACTAGATATACAACATAATAATGTTAAGTATTAGAGCTGCGCAGAAAACAAGTTCTGAATCCCAGTTTTGTGGGAAATCTGTAGTTGTATCAATTTCTGCCGCTTCCCTCCTTCCCCCATCCAAGGTTTTAGAGTACTGTAACTTTGCAAGAGGAGAGAGAGGTTTCCAAAATAATTGGGGTTGTTTTCCAAGCAAAACCAAAAGGGAACTGAAACAAAATGTACATTTTGTAATTGCAAACATTGACTCTGATATACATCTGTTGCTAAAAATTCCAAGTCATCCTGCAGTCGCATGCGGCCAGTCAAAGCCAACATCTGAATGTGTTTGATACTGTGAAACTGATGTTAAAGGTTGATGCTTTGCCTAGGAAACAACTTGTGTGAAATCGATTTATTTATATTAGCTTAATATGAGATTTTTTCCTTTCCAGAATGTTTGTCATCTGTAACCAACACAAACATTTATGATTTTTAGTAAGTATTTCAATTCTTAAGTTTGTTGTTGACTACAAAGCATCCCTCCTGAGCATCTGACCTAGTTTTAAGTGTCAAAAATACACCCAAGTGCTGTGCATGCGGAGAGGCAGCAGGCTTTTGGGGGCTGCTGTTGGAGAAACTTCCAGTAGAGTTGTTTTTTCCAAAACAGAAGGACTGGGTATCTTCAGAAGTATTTCTATATGTGTGGATGCAAAACTGTATTTCTTTTTATTGCAAGCTGTCATCGGATTGGATTTCCTGCTGAAATGCAACAAGGACAGTAGCAGCTGTTGGATCTGTACCGCACCATTGTGTACATAGTGCAGAAGTGACTGAACCTGACATTTATGTTTTTAATTGGAAAAACTGTAATCCTAATAAACATGCCTATATTCTGAAGGTGTTTATAATTCAATTTTCAGATCGTGAGAGTAAATTACTTTTTCTGCCGTCTTTACAAAGGTGTTTATAGTCAGGATGGTAAAGCTGATCGATCATGTTCTTTATTTAAATGATCAGTGTGGTACTCCTGGGATGGTATGGTGGGATATTCGGTCAAAAATAAACCTTGATTTGTAATAAGAATAATTTGTGTCAAAAAATCATTATGTTAAATAGTTTTAATTGAGTCCTCTTTTAAAAAAAAACACTTAGTCCTGTTTTTCCCATAGACAAACTGAAATCTATCATATCCTGTAAAATTCTCTGAATGTATACATACAGTATTTTTAAATTTATTTTTGTCTTTTGTGTTAAACCATACAAGCAGGAATCATACATAATTCATATTCATAACGCCTTTAAAAAAAGACAGAGATGAATTTTTGTTCCGTTTGAGTGTTGCAATTTGCTGGAAAAGTAAGAGTACCCATTAATTCCAGTAAAGCTATTTATTGCATGTATACAAGTATGTGAATAGTCCCAGAAGATGTTTATGTTTTGATGCTGATGTACACCAAAGACGTAAATTATTGGAATGAAATCATTTTGTCGCCTATTGCACATGCTAAGAAATGTTGGTAGTCCAGTGGTCCTAATGGTTGGTAGTCTAATGACATACGTGGGAGAAATGATACGTAAATAGGTTTTAAATGTACTAAAACCTTTTTACCAACAAACTTAACTTCACTTAGGGAAAAAAACCCCAAAGCATTTTGTTTACTTTTGTTGATGCTGTTGTATCTCTGAGAATGGATGAGACTTACAGTTCTTTTTCCCTTTAAAGAGCCGTGGCCTGTCCGTGAACTTCGATTGGCATAAGAAAGCAGATAGACCAGAATGAGCAAAACTACGGAGTGTTAATAGGTGAGAAGAAAACAAAGATCAGAAAAATAACCAAAAATTGTTAGTTGGTAATTGAATAAGGAGAACACTCTTCTGACTCTGGCATTTATTTTCAGACTCAGTGTTGGGGAAGTCTATGTAACAAAAGCTTTAAAAAGTGAGGAGGGTTAATTCCTTGTTTCTGCTTGCTGTTGGTGATTGACAGAATATTACACTGCTTATGTATGGTTTAAATGTCCGTTTGAACTTAGGAAGTGTAATCATAATTCTTGCTCTTCAATAAGTATTTTCAAGGTTTTACAGAATATCAAATCTGCCAAGTTCTTTTTCTTTTTTTAAAAAGTGATGTATTGTAAAGATTAATGCTGTTTTAAAAACAAACAAACCCTGCAGCCTAAAAATCTCATCTGGAGATAAACTGCCATGAAAAAACCCTAAAATTTTCAATTTTTTGCATTATTTGAATTCCTTTCACTGACTAATTAGCTACTGATTGGGGAACAGAAATGGAGCCAGTAGATTGTACAACCATTGCACTTGCCTTGGGCTGTTCTGTTTTATCTTCTGTGAATATGTGGACCAAGAATTTATTTGATTTTTTCAGAAAGTCCATTTTCTCTGTGTTATGAGAGTAACTAACAAATATAGAAGCCACTTAAGTAATCAACTCTCTTTATGACCATGACCAAGCTCTGAAACTTTCTGACTCAGTTTATCCTTCTATAAAATTAGTTGACTGCTTCGCAAGAATGTTAAGATGTTTAATTAAAGTGTAATTGTTTTGCCTCTGAACTCATCCGGGCCCTGATTCAATGCACACTGAAGTTGGTGAGAAGCTTTTAATTAATTTCATTGAGCTTTAAATAAGTATACGTGTACGCACGCCCATCTACACTTAAAGGAAACATGACCTAAATTTTTGCAGCAGAGTTTCTGTAGAGCAGCAGCGTAAATACTGAAATAATTTCAAGTAAGCTACCAATGGAAGGGTTTTTTTGTTGAAATGAGAAGGGGCTAGTGCAAATGCAGGGATCTCTGGTGCCTGTTGCCATACTAATGTAATTTTAATAGAGTTTCCTAACTTTGAGTGTGCTGGAGCTGATGTGGAAAACTGCAAATTTCGTTGTGTCCCGGCAGCTTGCTCAGGTCGGGGGAGGCAATATCAGACTTCAAGATAAACACAGTAACTGAATGTTTATGCAAAAATGATCAGCAATAACACACTTAAAACATAATTAACTTTAGGAGTTGGTGCCAAATTGGGAAAAATGGGAGCATTCATATCTGCTTAGCTGCTTTTTTTTCAGGAATGTCTGTAGGTGCCAAATAATACTCATTGGTTTACGTGGAATTCATGAAAGGTTTTGCTTGACTTCGAAGGTCAGAAACGTCAGGTTTTTTAAACAGAACTTTCATCACTGGAAACTTAGTCAGCAGGTACAGGGGACTCGGCAAAATAAACCTTTCACAATTCTCATAAAACTGCAGGGTTTTTCTTAATGTTTCACTGTCATGATTCTTAGTTCACGAGGTCTTACAAAATATGTGTTAAACCTTAAATGAAATTCTGTATGTGTAGTAGCGTGTGTGAGGAAATGCAGCTTTGGCACCTTGTTCTTAATATATCTAATTATTCTTTTCTCAGTAGCTGCAGTTTTTGACATAACTGCTATAAGCTCTTTCTTTTTGTTGAGAAACCAAATAGAATAAGGATGTGCTGTAACTGTACTAACGGTCTGGGAAGTGGGGAAATCTGTATGTAACTGCAGTAATTCTCTTTCCCTTTCTGCCTCAAATCGGTGGTTGTTGCATACAGTCCTGCTCCTGGAAACTTTCTCAAGTCATCTGGAATCTTACAGTAGTTTTAACTTGTCTTGAGCCTTGTTGTTAATGGTCTCTGGGCTAACACCTTTTGTTATTATTGGTATAGATTGGACTTTGATTAATCAAAATATGTATTGTTTCATCTGCAGATGCTCCCATTTTTAGGGGAGCGATTGCCATTTATCCTGTAAACGCACCGAATTTTACACGTATAGGAGATCTTGAAACAATCCGGTTTAAGTACTTCATTAGTGTTGGTCTCTGAATAAATCAAACTTGCCACATGATTCCACATACAATTTTCCATGCAGCTCAGCTGGGTTGCCTTTAACATATGTGCGTTCTCCGTTTTGCCTGTGATTGTTCCAGTTTTCATTGTATTCTCAAATTAATCAGATCCAGTGCTGATTGGGACGTGATATAACCCTTGAAAAAGCACATAGACAGTAGTTTTTTTCTTTCCAGCCCGTGTGTGTGTGCTAAAAGTAGTGCTAAAAGGAGATTTCTGCTGTCAAACTAATGGCCTCATACAGGTTTAATTCACAGTTCAGGGCTAATGTAATTAAGGTAACATTCAAAATTGTGGCTAAGGAGGAAGGAAATTGCATCCCTTTTCCTGAGAAATAGGAAGTCTCATGAAGGCAAAATTTCCTTCCTCATAATCCCACTTTACCAAAAACTATAGAAAGCAAAATTCCTGTGGCAAAGTTGGTGTGTAATTAGGAATTTGTTTTAAACTTGTGAATATTGAAGGTTCTCTCTTAAAATTGACAAGGATTTTTTTTTTTCCTTCCTCCATTCTCCATCAGATGTCTTTGCAGCATGGTCTTGTTTGGTGACCTAAAGGAGGTAACAAAAATCCTTTTCTTGTGCTTTTTGGTTCTAGTAAGAAAAGAGAGGACCTGGCATACTTTTGCACATACGATTAGAACAGCAATTCAGACCAGTTTATGAAACACTACCAAGGAAGGTTCTCAAGGAGTATTATTTTATGGATGTTCTAGGAACAGGGGTCTCTTGCCCATATCATCCAATAATATTAACGATGCTAACACATCACTTGGGGCAAAGGTTTTGTGTTGTGGTTAGTGCAAAAAAAGATGACTGAAGAATTATATTAATATTAGTGAATAGCCATTAATTCTTAGCTCAACTTTCAGCAAGAGGTATTAATAAAATACCTCTTCAAATGGTTTAAAAAACTTAACCATGCATTGGTTCGAAACTGAAAGAACTTGTTTTTTTCTGTTATGCAGAGCATCCATGGGGAAAGCAGCACATAAGTTTCTTCATTTTTTTTTTCCCTTCTATAAAGAGGCAAGATAAGTAGGTGTCATAAGGGCTATATTTATCACTATTTTAGAGCAAATTTTATTGATGTATGAGACCACAACAATATTTCATATTGTTGTCCAATGGTTAGGCAATTTTAGTAGTCAAGAACTATTAATCTAAGAGTCTCTGCTCCTAACATTGTACTCTCATAGAATATTGCAAAATATTAAAATACTATGTGGTCACCAACCTAATAACAGCTCACGTTTTAATTGCTTTCAAAAAAGCATCTGCTTAGCCATAATCTCTTGGTTGTAAAAGATCTCTAGGCATTTTCAGTGTAAAATATATATGATCTGGCATTAATGATGTTCAGATGTCAGTATAAATTACAGGGCAGCAAAAGCCACGTTTTATATTGCAAGCTATCTCTAACACACTAGGCCTCTGTAGAAAGATACTATGTGGATGAGTACCAAAGAAACGCCTGTAAATATAATGGTGCTTCAGGGAGTGGAGGGGTGGAGAGAAGTCCCTCCGGTGGGCATTGCTCCCCACGGCTGCCGTTTCTGCTTGACTATAACAATGCGGTGCTTAAGCTGCTGAGAAGTTGGTTGCTAGACCACAGGCATTTTGACTCCAAATATGGTACTTCTGGTTTTTGGGGGCTTTTACTGCATGCTTATAAACTGAAATTAAATGGTATTGTTGTTTTAACTGCTTACAGATACTTACTGGAATTTGGCTGTTCTGTAATGGTTTATAACTGGTTGGTGGTGTCACTTGCCTGTTTGTTACGATTGACTGAAGCATCAAATTTTTGCACAAGATGTATTTTAATTCCAAAACTCTGAATACAAATACAGTACTAACGCGACAATTTGGTCAGAAGCATACCAAATACAGAAGTGTTTCCCCTTTAGCGCTGCTGGTAATTCTGAATGTGTGCTTGTTCATGCAGACTTCTGTTTCCTGTTCCATTTCAAGCCACGTGAGAGTTAATGAAGAAGGCAGGAAAAAAACCTCCCGCACCTTGGGCATATACACATACTTGCATCAATGTTGACATTGCACTCCGTTGTGTAGGCATGGTACGCTTATTTTAGGTTCATGATGAAAACTGAAGCAATTTCTTGCTTCTACAGTCAACTAATTCTTTATCAGTGTTTATGCTTAATGAGTATAGGGTGCTTGTGTCCCATGTATTACGTTATTTTTTAGCCTGTTGAGTTTAGTTTCTGTCATATAAATGGCAGTCTTCAGTAGAACCTGGTTTTAATGCTAATGATCTTTAAGTCTTCAGAAGACAGTGAGTGCGGCGTTACCACTTCTTACAGAGCGTCTCTGAAAACGTGACTTTGGTCATAAAGCTGATTGACATTGCAAGAAAACGAAGTGACCACAATTAATAGTCTGGCTCTTCCTTGTATGTGTTTGCGTATTGGCCTTGGTTCAGTTTCTCCAGTGATCATAGAATAGACGTGCTGCTCTGTCATTGGTGTCAATAATTAATGGTCCAAAATATGATACTTCATAGGTGGAGGTGTTACATGGGTACATACTTGTAGAATGTGTGTAGTGTGCCTACGTATAATATGGGATAGATACATGGAAAATAATTAGTTGATTCTTGTAAGCTGTTGATAAAATTTTTACCTATTATCAGTGCTCTATTTTTTTCCAGTGGTTTATGATTCAAGTTAAAATCAATCCATGAAAATAAAGTTAATTTCTTAAGAACAGGAAAAAAGCATCTCAAGTTTGTTACGCCAGTTTGCTGGAAACTGCATTTTCTGTTTCTGAAAAGATAGAACATTAATGAAGACCTGCATAGAAAGCATTGCTGTGCAGTTTTGTTTTGATGAGGGATGTGTGACACTTTTTTTTTTTTTTTTTTAAAGCATTAATTCTTGCGTGGGATACCTGGTAGTTAACATCATTGGCTATCTATCATTAGTGCCCAATTTCCTGTCAGGAAGATTAGTAGCTTTGTTATAAATAGGAGACAAGGTGCAGGAGCTTCTGTGGACGATGCTCATGGTGAGGACGAGAGAAGCACTTGTCAGTCCAACTACTGAAGACCATCTTGAGTAAAGTATTGTAATATTCTTTTGGAATTACTTCTTTGAGTGGGATAGAATTTGGGTATAAACTGCTGCAGTTAAGTTTTGTCACTTTTTAAAGGATTTTTGACAAATTCATCTTTGAAATGTGAATGCCTTTGTGAAACGAAAGACTTTTTTTAAGGTTTTGTTGCTGTTACTGCATTAAATTTCAGAGGCTTCAAGTTGACTGATGTGAACAACCTAAAAACCTGTGCTGCCTCTTTTAACTGCGTGAGACGTGGTAGATGTCTTCTCTTTGAGAGATTGCTGCTAAAAAAATAATCTGGTTTGTATGTGCCTGAAGGTCAGGAGGCAAGCATTAATTTCATAAAAATGGTGATTATAATGGTAGGATTTATAGGGTTTTTTTTACAGTTAGCTCGAGCATTGATGTAAGAACTGTTTTAGAATATTGGGAAGCATTTTTGAATGTACTTTATTACTACTTTTGAAGTCCTTTTTCAAATTCTTGAAAGGTCATCCAGCACTGGGAAAATAACCCACTTGCTTGTTTTTATAGATTTGTCATGTCTAAGTGGCAGTGTTTTGGGCCTTTTCCTGTCCCTCTTCAAGAGGGAGGACTGTACTGTTTTGTTAAAAATTTAAATATAACACCTCAGGGATGCGAACCTAGTGCTGGAGTTCCAGATGTAAATTGACCAAAATCTGACATTGGGGTCAGATTCTACAGTCAGCTAAAAGATAACACTGAGCAGAGAAACGAAGACAAAACCCCCCTGTATTAAATATTTCAACTCTTACTGTTCGCCTATAAATAGGTAGCTGTTATGCATTCTTCATTGTCATATCCCTCTGGAGATGGGAATCAATCCAGTCTCCAGCTGCCTGTGACTGAAGGTCATGAGTCAGACTGAATTAGAGGAAAATTTGTAGCAGGATTTTGACTTTGGGTTTCAGGCTCCAGCTTGGAAGGTTTTTAGGGCTCTAGCTGTTCTCTGTAAAATGTCATCTGAAAATTAACAAGGCTTAAAGGTGCAGCATCTCCTTGCACTTACAAGCTTCCCAGTGTGACCGTGTTTTAACCACTGAAGTACTCAATAGTGTAACTGTGGAGGCTAATAGCTTCACCTCCGATAATGATGTCGTGGCGCTAAAGGGACCTCTTCATGCTGGCTGTTAACTCAATTTGTGTAGCGCAAAGGAAACCTGCAGCGGTTGGTTTTATTCACCATAACTCCTTATCTGAGCTTTTACTCTCCTGTCCTGTTAATTGAGGTTTTTAGCTGCCTTGAACAGAACCGACCAGATTCAAGAAAAAAAAGAAATTGTAGGTGAACTAACTCCTGTTGGATTTCTTTGGGGTATAACTGGAAATGATGCAAGATATTAAAGAGGTAGTCAACTGTGACTTACATCTTAAAAAGCTTGCCAGATGGCAGCTGTAAGTACCCTAAATTAAGACCGAATATGTAAAATATTACTTACATTTACTGACAGTTTACTGCCTTTTTTTCCCCTTAATTTGGGCTTTGTGAATTCTTCTGTTTCACTTTGTTTTTTCCCATACCAATAAAATGCGTATGTCAGGAATTGCAGCATTACAGAGGACTATAGTGTTGGGGGAAATACATAATTTGAAGGAACAAAAGCTTATGTTGCTTTCTTACTGCATTAAATAAGCATGTCTTTAAGATTAAATGGGATGCTTAAGTAGTTTGGCTTATGTAAAATTTACAAACGTACCACATTTTAGTGTGGTTTTCTTTTCATCTTCTGTTAGGATGTGAAACTTTTTGGTTAGTTTTTTAAAAAAATGGGATGTTGGCAGGGGAGTCAGAGTAATTTAGAAGTTCTTTATTATGAACCCATCTGTGGCATTGTCCAGCGGAGAGAAGCCCTTCCAGGTTTTGAATTGATGAGTATAGGTGGAAGTGAGGGAAATAAATAGAATAATTTTCAGTTGCTGTGTGTTGGAATCCTCCTCCTGAAAGCATTCGGTCAAAGCAGTTCTTGCCGATGAGCTTGAGTTTCCTTAGGAGCTGTTTCCATCTGTTTGTAGAATGGCCTGGTTGAACTGAGTTTGAGTACAGATTTCTGCTGTCCACGTTTTTTTTAAAAAAATGAAAACACAGTCGCTGGTGTTCTAAATCTAATTAGTGAAAAAAAAGGGCGGGGGGGGCCTAACTGCAAAGGCAGTATTTTTTCATTACATCCTGTACTGTTGTGTCCAGGGTCAGTGATTGAAGAGAAAGTCAGTATGGTCTCTTAGTTGGTTTTTGGTAAGGATTATATTGTATTTTCATTATGAACTTCTCAGGATGAGTGTGGAGAGGTAGGGAGGCCTCTCTTAAAGCTAGTGGAAAAGTTAAAAATAGTAAATCCCCTTCTACTACTTTGATAACATACTTGTAAAGTAGGCCAGCTGTTTTTTGATGTACGACATACCCACATACTCTGGTTCCAGACCCATCTCTGGTTTATTCTCATCTCTGACTTAGCTGCCTTGCTAGGAAGTGTAACTTCAACCTGTTGTGTTTTGTACGAAGGTGATATTTACGCTTTCTCTTGCCGAGGGGGACAGGATTGTGCACGCTCTTTCCCCAGCCCAAGTGGTGAGTTTGGTGGGCAGACAGGGATCAGAGCGGGGTTGTCTGCCACTGGACGTTGGGAAGCAGAAGGCATTCCTGCCATCCTCACCCAGCCCTGCTGCAGGCACCGCGGGGCATGAAGTGCGGAAGAGCAGGACAGGTTTTCCATTCCTCTACTGACCAACCTTGTCTGCTGCTTGGGAAAGGCAGGGAATGGTTTTAAACTCAAAATTTATTGCCTTGGTAAAACTGGGCTGGCAGTTTTGGCTGTAATATATAGATCTTTCTAATTTATTATTCTGTCTTGTGAATTGTATTAAAAATAAATGAGAACTAAATTTTGTTCCCTGTGCCTGCCAAACAAGGGAAAATTAGGTGACCCAATTATGTCCATTTGCAGTGTGTTGGATTGAGCAGGACAAACTCGTAGGATTTAGACTTTTAACGCAGTTTAGTGAAGAATGTAATCATTTCAGACTAAAACTACAGCACAGGTTAGCCTTTTTCATGAGAAAGGAATTGCGTAGTGGCACTGGACCATTGCAGCAGAACCGTGCTTAGCTGCAAAATAGATAAGGTATCGGCAGCCTCAACTTTCCTTTTGGCTTCACACATCTGCCTCGCCCATACCTGGAGAGACCAGTTCCAGATTCGATGGAACAGTGCGTTCTGTATGGCTTCATCAGCCTTTGGCATCTCTCCCTTTAGCGCTAGGAATTCAGGATACGACTACCAGAAGTTCAGCTGAGACCCCAATAAGTATCGGTGAATGTGTAACTGGGCTTCTGAATAGCTCTGGCTCTTCGTTCTTTTGAATGAAGAGCTTTCCAGTTGAGTTCTGCGAATGCTGTGGGGATTCCTTCAGTCCAGTACATGGAGGTTCTTGTTTTTCTATCTCCCTGTCTGGCTTTTTGGGCTAAAAATACAGATTGCAATGTTATCTTTCAGGGAATGTTTTTCATATGCAGTATAATACATCTGGCAAGGATAGGTAAATAAATTCTATTTTTTAACTATAAACATTAGGATTTATTAGTGCTGTTGATAAAACTTTGCTTGTGATGTACAGGATGCGCAAAATTTGCTTTTATCTTTGCTGATCAGCTGTCATGCAGCTGCCAGCATCCTGCAGTTGGCACGTTGCATCCCGATGCTGGTTCATTTTCCTCATTCTGTTGTAATTCAGTAACATGTACTTGAAAAACGTGTTTCTTTTCAGTTAGTGTGCCTTACATTTTAGCTTAAAAGCTCATTGAAGCTGGTGGTGTTTGCAGAAGCAGCATAATCTCTTCATTGATAGAACCTAAATCTGAGACTTTGACCTTTTTCCATCTCCCACATGGACATCTCTGAACTTGTAAACAATACTTCACTGCTTTTAAGTTTTTCTGTATGTTAAAAAATACTCTTTGTCACGATCTCTGACACAAGTATACACCATTTTCAGGAAGCAGAATTCTGTAGGACCTCAGGATAAGGATGGATTGAAACTGGAGTCTTTGTGCTTAGAATAGTTTTCATTTACTTTCCATGGTAAAGGACCTTGCATGGTTTTATCTGTTCTTAAATCCTGGCTGGGAATGTAAGCCCATTGGGGCAAGAAGAATTTTGATTCTAAGTTTGAGAAATGGTTTTATGTTCTTGTATTCTAGCGACACCTAAGTTGGAAAGTGTCCAGGTTGGTTTTTTGCTCTTACTCACGGGAGTACTTGTTATGAGTTTGGCTTTGACAGAACCTCGTGACCAGGAGAAAATCTGAATCTTGCTTTCCGTGGCAGATGTGCTGATGGGTGTGACAAGCCCAAGATCTCTTGGCAGTCCCTCTGTAAGTGTAGAGAGGCTCGTGTGAGCATTGAGTCTTACCTGAGCCCTGCAGCATTAATAGAGTACATGGAGTGGTCACTGCTTTGTTAGACAGAGGGACACAAAATCAGAACTGACCATAGGCAAAATAAACAAATGTTCTGTCCTTGCAGGAATAGAAGTTGGATGTAGGTGAGCAAAAAAAGAGAACTCAGAGCTAGTAGTTGCAACTGAGGCAAAGAATTACCTGCCCTGAAAAATGCTTCAGGATGGGTCATTGTGTAGCATGCGGGTCTGTTGGGGCTCTTAAGATTGTGAGCAGAACTCGTGCTAGCAGCGATTCAGCTGTTCCTCAGCTGTCCTGCTAAACTCTTGCTCGTATTTTGCACTTCTTCCCTCCCATCCCCAAAATACTCAGTTGCAAAATAATTTTAGATCGTATTTCTTAGGGTTCATTGGACATGAATGTGGGAATGTTGATGGGTAGTTGAAAATGTTGGAAGTGTGAGTTGCTGTTTAGAATACACAGGAACAAGTTGGTAGGAGAACCTTTTTGTGACTTTGGACTTGTTACCAGGACTTTTATTCTTACTTTTTTCTCATACTTTTAAGAAAAAGTAATGAAACCTGATTATTTATTTACTCTGGTCATTTTTGGAGCCTTTAGCAGTAAAGGTGCTTGCTATTTAGAAGATAAACCTTTCGGTTTAGTAGAGAAGTTCCTAGGTTCTGGCGTGCAAGCTTGATGTTTCATCAGACTAGTGCTTGAAAGGGCAACCATCTAGGGTATAAGTCTTCTGTCTGGTCATGGAAATAGGCTGTCTGTGGAGGCTGTTTCGGTTCTCAGCTGAATCCCTCTGAATTTACGGAGTTAGGAAGACATTTGATCTTTCTGTTTTCATTTGCATTTGGTGTTAAATACAAATGCGTAGATTACTGTTATTTGCAATTTGGGGTGTGCATGGGGAATTTTAATGGTCACTATGAACATGCTGTTGCTGTCAGTAGGACAGAAGTGTGTCTCAGAAGCAGTAACTTCCCATGCTCTAACCTTTTTCTTTAGGAAGGAGCTCACACAGTTGCATGGTGAGTATTTGTGTGGTGGTGGTGGTGGGGTGTCTTTGAAGTCCATAGAAATGAGAACAGCAATTAGTTACTGCAAATGGTCCTGTTGTCAATGCTGTAGATAATCTTTCCTGGGACTGCCTTGCATATTTAGAGGGCAAGAACAGTGGGAACTAATTAGTGAGGTAGGGCTTAAATAATCCTTTCAGAGCAGGCAATTTCACTCCTCTGGAGAGCTGAAATGATTCTTTTAAGCCATGGATAAATCTCAACTGCTTCCAACACTTGTTCGTAAGAGGCACTGTAGAGAACCTATGGGTGAAGGTAGCAGGTATTTTGGATTCAGCATTTCTCTGGTGAACCTGGTGTACAGAACAGTCAAGGAGCTGGTGCTACTCCTGTCTGCTTTCCCTGCTGGTAGCAACATCTGCACACGGTGGTGAATAGCTGTGAAAGAAATTGCGTTAATCTAGATCTGCCTTTGCTTGTTGACTACAAAAAAAAAAAAGTATACTTGGTAAATTATTTAACCTGGACTTTATTAACAAATGGCGCAGGTATGCATATCTTCCCTAATCAGAAACTCTTAATTAACTACTGCAACTTATGCTAATAATTACATGATTCTAGCTGTGATGCTGTCCTTAATAGCAGGCACTTGCTATTTCATTGCACGGTACATAGAGCTTGAACTGTCACTTCGTTTGTGAGATTGAACTGCTTGTCTCACAGGCTAATGTGATGGGTAGGAAGAGTTGTAAATTCTTACCATGCCCTGATACCTGCTGTCAGTTGTAAAATATGTTCAGAAATCATGAGTCTTAAAAAATAAAATCTATAACTGTTAGCTGACTGAACAGTGAGCAAAGGCTTTTCCAGCCCAGCTTTCAAGTGCTGGTTTTTGCAATTGCTATATTCAGATAACATATGCATGGTTGAAAACAATAATTTTGGTCAAAATCAGCATGCTTTACATTTCTTTCTAGTTTTCCTCAAATCTTTGGTAAGCTACGCCTATTTTAGTTTTTTTTTACTAGAAGAAATTGCGTGTCACAACATTTATTGGTTTTTCCAGGGAGTTGGTTTTTATGCTGAAAGAGTCTTTAAGAATGCAAAGCTTGAATGCATTCCATTCTCAAGTGATTGGGAATGGCATTGGTATGGTCAGGGTGTAAATCTTGAACATGAAGAATGGTTTGACCTTTAAAAAGCTTATTCTTAAAAAATAAAAAGGGTCGACAAACTCCAGATAAGCCTGCACTTTTAGGAATTTTGGCTAGACCATGTTCTAAAGCAGACTGTGACTCAAAGTACATTGAATGAAGGGTCTTTCTGGCTTTGTATATTTCTGTGTATTTCTGTAATGGGGGGGTTGTTTTTACAGGGCAGTTTCCGCATACGTTTTTTCCAGCTACGATCATTAATCAGGACTGAACACGTGGGTTATCTGATCTTCTGTGCTTTTTAGAAGCAGGTATGTTGGCAGGGAAATCTCTGGTGGTTTATTGGTGGGGATGGGGGGACACACGACATCAGCTACATGCCAGAAAGAATTGTACAGTTAGGGAAATTCTGCTTAAGTAACATTTCATTATGTATAGCATATTAATGTAGCTTTCATGAGAAAGCAAAGTTGATAAGTACTTTGATAAGATTTTCATAACTTACTGATGTAATATGTGCTGGGTAACATTGTCATCCTAATATGTGTTTTATAAAAGCTTTATATCACAGTAACAGAGATATGTTGTTCAAACAGGAAAAGCTGTAGTGGCTGAGGCTATTGCCCAAAGTAATCGTGCAGTGTGTGAAGAGCAAAGCATTGTTGCTGTAATCTTAATTTAACCTTTCTACATAATATTTTGATGGCTTTTGAGCCATATTGAGTGCTTTGCCTACTCACTTTGTGAAGCATTTGTTGAATGGGCAGGATTTAGTACTTTTATCCTTCCTGTTAAATAATGCTTCATGATAAATGCATTGTGACTGAAGTTTACTTTAAAAGAACCAGGTTTAGACAGGACTTGCCATCACCCCTTTCTAAAGTTTGAAAAATAAATAAGTAACTGGAAGGCTATTAAAATGGAAAACGATGAATAATGACATGTATGGACTATAAATCTCTTGCCATATCTGATGTGTCGAGGAATGCTGAAATGTGATCTCCCCAGCTGGCATGGGGGCTGCCGTGGCATTTTCTTGGTCCTTGTGGATGGTGCCACCTATTGATAGATATCCCATTCGATTTGCTCCATTTTCAAATGACAAGTGTGTTAGCACATTTTAGGGTTTTGCTGTTGTGCTTTTTCTTTTCTAAATTGATTTCTTTGGCTACTAGCACAGCACCTTCCCTCTTCAAGTAACAATGTTTAAAAAAAAAAAGGGGGGGGGGAATACATATTAGTATAATATTAAGAACCAGTCACAACCTTTCAGACTTACTTGGTATCTTGATAAACGTTTGTTTTTTATGAGTCTCTGGGTTTGCATAACTCACTGTCTCTTGCTCACTGTCTTACTCTGCTCAGTGCCTTGCTACTGACATCACTTGTTAGCACTCAGTAAATTGCACTGTGGAGTATATGCTTAGTAACACGATCCAGTCAACTTACTTGAGTTGACGCTACACAAAAGTATGGGATCATTTTGTTCCCCCTTCAGAAAGCAGTTTGCTCATTATGGCAAAAATTATAATCGCCTTGCACGCTTACAGGCTGCAGGTTTCCACGCAGAACCATCTATAGCAAATGAGCGTAATGCAGATCTTCCCACTGGAAGATTAAGCCAGTAGGACTGGTGATGGAGCTTTCTCCACTTTCTGCTACTGTTACCTTCCTGCTAAGCAATGTGGGTGCTAAAGCCTATCCCAGCAGCTGCACCTAAAGTTTGCATTACTTCTGACTCACTCAGGAGGGACTATGTGTAATTTTAAACTGTTTCCACACCCAGATTACTCTCCCCTTAAAAGTAAGAATGAAAATAGAGGGGAGAGTTTGGTGATGACTGCAGGAAATCATTACATGGAAAACAGTGTGTGTAAACTGCTGTGGTACAGACTTTGCTAAGCATGACCTGTGTATAGTGCATTCCCTTGGTTACAAAGGTTCAGGAAAGCAGATTTATAGATTAGTATAGGACCAGACCTAGTTCTGTGAATGAAAACTAATTGGAGAATGGTTCTGGAGCCACTGCTCTGAGCTGCGCGCGGTGGAAGAGTGGCTGAATTACACCTTCATCCACAGATCCCTTAGTAAGGGTTATGTTTCTCCAATACGCAGTACTTCTGAGAGGTTAGTGTAGTTTGTTATGCTGCTGTACTAGTGTATTATTTGAAGCACAGTTATTTTCTAAATTTGAAGTTAAGGCTTTTACTATTGTTGGCTTAATAAACATGCTCCAAGGTAATTTTTAATAGCAGCTGAAGAGTATGCCTCAACTTGTTTATCTTGGTAAACACCCTATTACAGAACTTAAATGATACTCGGACAACAAAATATAATGATGCTCTGTGCTGTAGAATTTAGATAGCAGAGTCTGTTTATCCCATAACATAATTATTTTTTATTAAAATAGAAAGACAAAACTTCAGCCTTTAAATGATACAAGAAAGGATGATAAACTCTGCTCCTTGCTTGCTCCTCTTAACTCTTCTTTCTCTCCAAAACCATTTTATAGATTGTATTAACTTCTACAAAAGTGCAGTGGCCTTTTTTATACAATACAAAAAGGAAAAAAGAGAGGAGAGATACTTAAGAGTTGAGATTTCATCCAGCTTTTGTTTAGCCATTGCAGGCTTGATGGCTGTGCATTCTGCATCCTGTTTTCATACTGGTTGTGCTTATTTATGGGGGAAAAAACCAAAACCACCAACTCTTCTGTCAGCGTGATTCTTTCATCTAGTTGTTAGAAATCTCTTCTCCTACTCGTGCTGTAATGTAACAACAGATAATGAGCTAGTAGGGATGTGAACATCAGCCTCTTTGAATATTTAAGTTGCATATGTTCTCTGATGAAACATCTGATTCCTTATTCTCCCAGGCTATGAAGCGGTCTGCCCACTGGTGAAAAATAGGTAGTTTGGAAATGAAACTTTTCCTGTTGTTCCAATTATACACCATTACTTATTTTAGTTTGTCTTTTTATGATCTTCTGCCTTCAGGAAATCCAGGAGCTGGCAGGAGGGGAATGAACCGTGAGGGTGTCCCCGGAAAGAGTCCGGAGGAGATGTATATTCAGCAGAAAGTGAGAGTCCTGCTCATGCTGAGGAAGATGGGATCAAATGTAAGATGCACTGTCATAACCCATATTCTGTGGCTTTCCGGGCAAATTTGTAGTAATTGGGATAGTGCTTACTTACCAGATGGGCATGTGATGGTCTGGTTTTAGCGCTGAATTATTTTAGCCATCATTGATTTAACCATTATCTGCAGTTAAACACAATTGATTTTTGCTTAAATATTATGAGGCTTGTGATGCCTGAAACTAAATCTGAGCATCTAATCTTTTCTCTATGTACAATAAAGTTTTACATTATTGGAAAACCAGCAAAATAGAGCAGCTGTTTTAAGGCAACTTTGAATCGCTCCGTGAATGCATGATGCACCAGTTTGCTGGTGTGTCCTTGCTGGTGGTATTGTTTGCACAAATAACGGTTAGATTAAAATGCTGAAAAGGAGGATAGAGGCAACTGTGATGTTTCTTACTGGGAAGTGGGAGATATTGTCTTCAGTCCTTCTTTATTTTCCTTTTTGCTGACTGACTCTTTGTATGTTTCCAGCTGACTGCTAGCGAAGAGGAGTTCTTGCGCACATATGCAGGTGTAGTGAATAGCCAACTTAGCCAGCTTCCTCAACACTCAATTGATCAGGGTGAGTACTGGGTTAGTGAGCCTTGTGTTAGTTTAATCTGTGAGAACAGTCCCAGAAAAATAACCAATTTAGGTTCCTGTATTTCTCTAATAATATGCCACTACTTAAACCCCTCCTGCAATCTGGGATATGCAAGTCATTGCCTGCTATAATCTTTGGAAGAGAACTCGGGTACACTGTTCAACAGGTGCTTTTAACAGGTAAAGTCAGTCTTGGCTATCTAAGGTTCGTTAGGATGAAGAGCATTGTTAAACATAGTATTCTCCCTGATTGATGGCCTCCCTCAAAACGTTGATGGCCAAAGTCCTTTGAACTAAATGCATGTATACAGCTTCCTACTCTATATAATAAATTAATAGAAATACATTTTAACCTGACTGATTTTTTGCTATAGGTGAAGTTAAATTCAGGTATGCATAGATCCCTCTAGTTCTGAGTGTGTCTTAATGCATTCAGCGTGGATCCTCTGCATAAGACAAGTTTCATTTAAATTTTTATATTTATTCTGAAAGTGGACATCTGTGCTTAGAAAGGAGCAAGGCTGGTGGTGGCAAGTACTTTGTATGCATCAAACTGGGAGGTTTGTAGCAAAATTGTAAAGTAGATACAGATTTTGAAGACACAAAAGCAACTTGTTATGCATATGATAATTTAGTTATTATGACTCATTGCTTGATAACACTTTTTTCACAAAATACAATGGAATTTTGTAACAACATCTTTTGTGCTTTGCATTTCCATGAATGTGGAAGTGCAGTGTTACTATTGGGAAAGCTTAGCAATAGGAGAGATTGTGTTTTCCACTACATTTCTTTAATTTGCACAACAAAATTAATTCCCCAGCAGGGGCAGTGGTCATAAAATAAGTTTACAGATTTGCTTTAGTTGGTTCAGGTCCCCATTAGGGGGATGAAGCACGTGCTGCTTTTGTGAATTCTTTGCAGAAGCCTTGGTGAACAATTGTGTGGCACTACTCTGAATCTACTAATCTCTTCTGAACCTGAATGTTTCTGAATTTTTGTTTCCTTCCCTTTGTAGGCCTCATGTCAGATCACATTCATAATGTAGGATTTGGTATTGAAGGAAAATTGTCAGATTTGTGTGCTGGAAAGAACTGAGTTGAGTACAAATTTAATATAGATCCAAGACATTTAGAAAACCATTAGAAACGCAACCTGCACAAACTTGCCCATCAGTTTTAAGCCTGTGTGTTCATTCCTCACATAGCTCGTGGATGGATGGAGATAAATATACTTGTATATTTTGGCTCAGAATTCTTAAACTTTTCTACCAGTCTAAAGTGAAAATTTGCTGGTTTCCCGTCAAAACCGGAGGTAGAAATATTCAGTAAAGAAAGACTGTCTTAGTTGCAGTTGGCATTTTTCATCACTACCCCTAAACTAGTTACATTTCTCATAATGAAAATATATGCTGTATTATCTGCGCTTTGGGAAAGAAGAGATAATAAATCCAGAAGTCCAGCTAGGGGACACAGGTACTTTGTACAGCTGTGCTCCTACACAGCTGGATCTGACTTTCTTGTCTAAATGGTCTGGTTTTATTATCTGTAAAATTATATTGTTCTCACTTTGCGGAGGGCTTTGGGGATGCAAAAAATTGGATTCTGACATAACTTTTAAATGTAATCAAAAGAGACACCAACAGTTTCTTAATCAGCTTAGACTCGCTAATCATGCAATACAGGAAATTTAACGGCTTCATGCGTTGTTCAAAAAGTTGTCTTTGTCCCATATTTGAACAGATGCTAGCTGATTTTTTTTTTCTGTCATCATTTTCTTAAAGTCCTTGATGATTCTGAAAACTTTGACCATAGGGAAGTGAAGTCCTCCCTGTTAATGCTTGCTTTATCTACTCGGACACCGCTGTCTTTCCTGGGAGATTTGACCCCACAATGTGCCTTCTATCCTCCCAAATTATAATTAATCTGGTGGTCTGACCATTAAGACTTTTCTTGGTGGGGGGAAAAAAAGAACAAAGAAAGAAAATTGTTCACTATTTAGAAAAATGGGAAAAGTATATTAGATCTTTCAATATTCAGATACGCCACCTCTCCAAATTCTGTAGTGAATAGCATGAAGAACAAATGAAAATGAGGAAACCTCACCAAATCCTTCTTCGTTTAGAGGAAGAAGAAGCTGTAGTATGCTGTATAGACAGAAGCAACTATAATTTATTGCTTAGGACTGTGGTTTCCTTAGAAATCTCTCCAGATTTCTAACAGTCAGTAATGTTCCTCCTTGGTGCGATGGCTGACACCACAGCAGTCATTGCCGTCTGTCTGTACCTTTTGCTGTCTTCTGGTGTTGGTGAAACAGGAGGGGTTGGTAATGAAATGATTGGAAATAGAGAATACAAATTGCATGGGTGCCGATTTGCCATCTTAAGGGAGATTCCATCTCCACTAGATGGCATTACCTTGCGCTGAAAAACCCTGTCCCGAGTCCACACACTGAGGTACTTGGATGTTTTGTGTTCTTCGAGATTGCTTAAAGGAATTTTCTTCCCTGGTTTTCATTGAATCTCCTCTGGAGAGCTTTTTGGTTTTTTGCCTTTATGCAACTTGCCTTACACAACAACTACAGTGTGTGTTATTTAAGGAATAACTTACGAAGAGTTAGTGGATTTCACAATCTTTTCTTCCAATAGTAGGACAGATTGCTCTCAGCCTGACTTGACCCAGACCTATCTTTAGAGTCATTTTCCTCCAGCAGACACACACAAGGCAGAAAGCTGATTTCATACCCCCATTTTGTTCCAAAAAAGGGAGTGACATTCTTGGCCTTAGCGCACTCTAAAAACTTTGTTATAGACCTGCAAATTTTGCGTGTCACTTAAAAAATGCTGTAGTCTGGCTCCAGAATTACAGGAAGGTTGTTTTCTTTTTTTTTACATTTTTTTTTTTTTAAGGAGGGCATTAGAGGATGGATGGTCTAGAGTTCTGTAATTGTATCACAGCCTCTAGTACAATTTTTATGCTTTGCTTTATTTTGCATCCATGAAATACTGTCTTAGAACAGCTGGCTGGTGGCCTGGTAGTAATTACCGGCAGCTTATCACTGCATGGTGCTCCCTGCTATGGTTTCTGATAAAGATCTGTCAAGTTCTTAGTCGAGTCTATTTGTTTGACCACAGGGAGTCAGTGCAACCCATGTGTCCAATATATCTGTGCTGCAGTGTGACAGTGCATTGAAGAAAGAAGTTTACCGCTTGTCCCTGCTGAATCCAAGGCTTGTGCCATAAACCTTCAGCGAGCCACTGTTAATAACAGTCTCTCTGACATTTAAAATTCCTCCAAGATGCTCTGCTTACTGTCTTAGCAATAGAAGTTAATTGCTAATTTTGATAACGAAGCGTCTTAGAATACCTCTGTAATTTTTAAGCAATCCTGAAGTCTAAGACTCCCCTTCAGTTTGTGCTTATTTTTATAGGAAGAGGGGAAATTAAACTCCTTATCTTTCTATTTCCCATCTTGCTTTCAAAAGGAATTTATCAGTTCAGACATATGAAATTGCTGTGGTTCAGGGTAGTTTACAGATCTCCATTTGTATTTAAAGTGTACATTTAGCACACCTCACTCTTGAAAGCACCTACGTTGTATACTGTTGAAGTGAATCCTACTTTCTCAACAGGAAGCTGGAGGTTGTTCTGACTGCATTACTGAATATCTTTGTGTAAATCAGGTAATAATGACACATGTCCAGGGCGCTCTAATGTGCTGTAGCAGATACCAAATTGACAATAGTGCAGATCTTTCTAAGCTCTTTACTTTCATAGCCATCACATATATTAGAGCAACAGATCTTGAATGACCAGAACATGGATTCCAGTCTTAAAATAGTCTATTTTTATTATTCCTTTTAATTCCAGCTCTATTTGCCCTTTCTTTTCAGTGTATTCCAGAATGTCAGGAAGTGCTTAGTCCCACAGCATGTTGACTTTGCACTTGCACTGTTTCACGGGCTACAGTCCACCAAGAGCAAGGAGCATACAGGCAATGATGTCTGGATTCTGTTCATAGCCTGATACTTTAGCTATTTTTATTAAGACTTTGGCCTGTTGACCCATCCTGTTCTTCAGCTGATGCAACACTACTGTCTGGATCCATAACAGTTATAAGGCTTATCTGTATTTATTAAAAATATTTTATTATCTATTGAAAGGTGAACTGGTAGCAGAGGGGATGAGATCTCTGTAACCCAGGAAAGCCTTAACAGCAGTTATGAAACTCTAGGCTGAAGCATTTCATACTTAAATTTAGTATAAATTTAGAGACTAAATATTAATGTCATGCTTACATTTTTTATAACTGTTTTATTTTTGGATTGTTGCTGTGATGTTGTTAAGACCTGTATGAAAGCGTAAAATGTAGGGCATTTTTCTCTACTCAAGGAGCTTTTTAGCTGATATCCATGGGTTGGTGGTTGTTTTATTTTTATGACTCAAAGAATAACTGAGGAACCCAAAGGCATCCCTGTTCAACCAGTGTCTGTGCTAGAGTAGAGAGGGGATGTAATCATGAGCTGGTTTGAGATATTAACGTATTAGTTGTCTTCCCTGCATTGCAGCAAGAACTAACACAGCTCAGACTTATTAGGTTTCTTGAGCTTGGAATGATGAAATTTAGGCTTTCTCACACATTTTTAATATGTGCAAAGCGCCTCTCAGGAAGTTATATGCACAGAAGCATCCTCTGCATAAAAACCATGTTTCCTGTTTGACAATTATTTACATTTCTAAATGGTAGGCTAGCGCTTGGCTGTCTTAAGTCATTGCTCTGGCAAATCTGTAAATGGAAGCTGTGCAGCTCGTAAGCGTGGTATGTGAATTATACTGAGACCTTGGTGATTACAGCTCTGTTGTTCCTATAGCAACAGGAGTGTCGTGCTGGTTCTTGAGGAAAGCTGGTCCCTTGGGGAGGGCAGAGCTGAGACGCAGACGCGTGCCTCAGCGAGGTTAGGTGAATTCTCTGGATGGCAGGGCGTTAGAAATGAACCCAGGCTGCTTGCGGAGTTAGGAGGGGGACCATGCTTGTGAAATACTAGAGCGGTGGAGAAATGGAGATAGGGCTCTTCTCAGCATGGTTTTATTCTTTTGAATGCAGTGCTTGTTTCAGTGTGCTCCTCCTCTCAGCAGCGCACATTGTGTTTTTAGAATGCCAGACTGGGGCACTAGTACTGGGAATTTCAGAGAAAAGTTAACGTTTAGAAGATTGTTAGAATAGAGTAGTTTGCTGGAAGGTGATTGAAGAAATGTCTGCATACAAAGAACTTCATGGGAAGTAAAGAATTTATTTTTTTTTAAATTTGGCAGCATTCAAACATTAATGATAGGCTTAACCTGATCTCTAAAGTCTTTTTGGGTTTAATTAATTTTGCAGGTGACTACAAACAAATCATGTGTATGTATCAATTCACCATTCAAAGAACCCTTGAAAGTAGCAGCCGTTAGACGTTTCCTTTGTGTTAAGGCAGTGTGGGTTTAATCCAGCTTGTACCCTACTGCCCTGATTGTCACCGCAGCTGAGTACTTGCTGTGGAAGGCATTAGCTTCACTCGTCTTGGTGAAATTTTCTGAAACTTAGGTGACAAGCAGTTGTACGTGCTGAGCTCAGTGGCTCTCTACGGTCTTCACCACTGTGGGGTGAAGTCATTTGCCCTTCAGATGATCTTGGCTTGCTAAAGATGAAGTCCAAGTGGTGTAAAAGAACTACTAAATTCAGCAATCCAGACAACTGCGATTAGAACACAATTGCAGCAGGATTTTTTTGAAAGTGAGTGGTATAAGACTGTCGCTATTGCTTTTTGAGGTAGGGCACAGGCCTACCAGATAATTATTGTTAAATTTCTAGGAAGGATGAGGGTGGGAAAGCGTAAGGCAGAAGTGGGAGAAGTATTTGGGAGTCTGAAAGTTTGTGGCAATTACTGCTTTGCTCATGAAAAAAGATGAGGAATATTTTGTTGGTTATAGGTAAGTCTATTTCAGTGTAGAAATTTGTGCTCAGAAAAGGGAATGCTGTGGAGAGAGAAGTTGTACTATATAGAACGTAAAGGTCAGGTATAAGTGTGCCTTTTTCATTGTTCTATACATTAATTACTGGAAGTGCAGAGCTCAGGGAAGGATGCACTAAAAAAACCACATGGTTCACCATCCCATTGTCTTAGTTGCAGGCTTTTGGCAATGTGCAGCTTGACTTTATAACCTGTGCTCTGCTTTTTAAATTTTTTTATGCTTAATTAGAAAGAAAACATCCGTTGTGGGAGCCAAGTGGGACTGCAGCAGAAGCTCTATTCACTATACTTTAATCCCTGCTTTCCTTTCACCACATAGAAACCCCTGCTCTATTCTCTGGAAATGTTTGTATTTGTACAAGAGCACAGGCGGCTGTGGAATTGCTTAATGAGCAGACTTGTTAGATTGGTTTCATTTAGCTCTGGATAGCTTGGGTTGTAGGACTGGACTTGGAACAAAACCTGCTTTTGTGCTGAGAAATGTGGATGTGGATGACCTTTTTCTGGACAAATGTCACCCAGGTTTTTTTGCTACAGGATATCTTCAGAAATAATCAAACAAGTGGCTTCTGGAAGGTTGAAAGCACTGGTGAGAGTATCTGTGTCACTTGCGTACTGCGCTTTTACCCTCACTCCAGTTCAGCAGAGAAGTTTTCCATTCTGTTTTCAGAGCATTGAAATGCTGAACTAAAACCAGGAGGACTTACGGCCCTTTGGGAGGTTGTGGCATCATTATATTATAACTACTCAGCTTATGGACATGGAGGTGTCTTCCCTTTTTGAAAGTCCCCTGAACAAACTGGTTCTGGAACTAGATGGTCTTCAAGGTCCCTTCCAATTCTAACCATTCTATGATCTGGGAAATACTGCTGCCTTTTATATCCCAGTCAAGAGTCGCAGTGCTCATGAAGAATGGCGAAGTGCTGAATAACAAACTCCCTTTTTTGTTAGTGAATATAAAACAAGGCCCCAAGGTGCAATACCCAGAGGGCAGCGATACTTGTGTTGAAAGTGACTGGGCTGGCATTGTGTGGGAACCATCAGATTTGGCGTGAAGTAAATGGTCCTGTACTCATAACTTCATGCTAGCATCAGGTTTGAGAGCCTGCAAGAACTTTCTGTGTGGCTGCCGTTGTTTGGAGAAGGGATGCCTTCCCCTCTGTAGTAATGCATCACATCACTAAGGATAAAATTGTGTCTTTAATGTGGGAATAAAAGAATTCTTTATAGGCTTGAGCCTTTACTGCAAGATGTTGTTCTGTTGGGTGTTGTGCCCGTGGGGTAGCCACCCACTTAGCTGTCTACCTTGAAGGTATTATTATCTTGTATTGGATAGACCAAATTTTCTTTTTAAAGGCGATTGCCTGAGGCTCTTGCAAATGCTGGCTTGCGTGCAGTTCCTGCAAGTGGAAACATTGGTGCTTCTACCAAATAGAAACTGAGGAGGGGAGCAGGAAATAAAACTGCTAAGAACTGGGCATAAAGTCCATTCTTTACTAATCTTGTTTAAAACTACCACGGGACAGAAATATATCACTTCTAATCTTGATCTTTATTTTTTCTTCCTTTCTAAAATGAATGGCTAAACCCTTGTAGCCAACTCTGTTCTTCTCTGCCATCCTGCTCGTTCCTGTATATTGTTTTACTGCTCCCTGGTGTTTTGGCTTAACTTTCTAACTTTGCATTGCCATCAGATTTCATTAATATATGATTGCCTTTCTGTTCTCACATCACTTATGAAAGTATTATGTAAAATTGGCACAGAGGCCAACCCTTGAGGGAAGTGCATCGTAGTCTCCTGTTCAGCCCAATGATTACCCTTTCAAACAGAATTCAGTATCTTGCCTTAACAAATTGTTCATCCACGTTGGTTCTTGTACTGATTGCCTATCTTAATTTAAAAAGTACCATATGGGAAGCTATGTATTATAACGTGCTAAAGAACATCAGTGAGGCAGCATGCTTGTTGAGGCTGTAATAATAATTAAAAAAGCCATGTGCTTTTTGTTCACAAATTCAGGTAACTTTAAAACTGTAGTTATAGTATTTACATTGACGGTAAAACAAGGGTACTGCACACTGACTGATAGCTTTTGCTGTGAAAGACCAAAACCTTGAATTCTAGATCCATTCTCCATCCACCGTTCTTCTTCCTTTAGGATGCACATAATTCAGTAATACTGTAGGTATTCAAACATTTTCCATATTTTTACACTGTACTCTTTGTGGTACTCTTGCTTTGTCCTCCAAATAGAACGCTGGTTTAAAATTCAGCTTTTTTTTTTTTTGTTTTCCTGTTTCATTGAGAAGCTATTGAAAGGGATTGGAAATTCTACTTTCTCTCTTCCTATCCAAAGTCCAGGCAAATGGCAAGTTATCAGAAGTCTATATCGCCAGTGACACTGGTATAGAAGCTGTGCCAGGCGGGCCCAGAAAATGAGAAGAAGATCTAGCCGAGTGTGAACCTGCTCTTCAGCAATAGCTTTTTGGATTGTGAAAACTAAAAACTGAACTGCAGAATTCCCGGCATCCTTTGTGCCAAAAGCTATTGCTGCTCATCATGTGTTTTCAAGGGCTGTGCAGAGGAGCAGTGTCCAGAGCCGGAATTGTTCAGGATAGGCAGAAATATTGACCGGTGTGTTTGTGCAATTGCGTGATTGTCTAGAATGAAGTTCTTTTTTCCTACGTGAAACCTGTAAGGATGCTTGTCAGAGTTATATTATTATTTTTTTGTATTTAGACTATGGAAAGGGGAGACCCTGGGAAAACAATCAACATCTGTTAAGTAATCAGCTCATCTCTTGTGCTGATGTGTCGTCAGCTGTGATTTCACGGTTGCTAGGCTACTCCAGCTGCTCTGGGCTCTCAGCAAAGCCTCCGCGCTTTAAAGGGATGCACGGAAAACACAGCGGCATAGGTTGTGTTTTATGTGCATTTGCTTTGTTAGCGCTTCTAAGTGTCCTTACTCCCTCTTTAGCATAGACCTGTTTTTCACAATCCTTGCAAATAAAGTCCTTCTTTTTGTAGTGGCTAGTAGTTCTTATGCATTTTATTTAAAAAAAAAAAATCAACTTGTTAATTCAGAGCTGGATCCTAGTGCTATATATCATTTATGTTTTGATCAAGGAAAAAAAAAAACCCAGTTTGTGGAGGAGATGAAAAGGGAGATGACTGCAGGGCTTCTGAGCGCTGGCAAGAGGGAGCATCAGAGCAGTTTTTGATGTAGTTCTATAAGATACGGGTCCTACATATGAAAAACAAACTAACTGCTTGGTCCTCAATATTTCCTCCTTTGAGTATGTATAACATAAATTGTGAAGTGTATAAAAATAAATGCAGTTGCATTTCATAAGCAATGATTTATTTTTAAAGGATATTTAGCAATGGGAATTTACAGCCTTCTCCCCTTTTTTTTGGCCACTTTTCCCTCTGCATTGAAACTAAAGAGCAAATTAGATAACTGGAAAATGGAATTCATATAACTATAACAGATGAGGAATTTTTACTAGTTCTCTTTCTTTTACCTTGTATGCAGGTGTATAAGCAGAAGTTGCTTGGGGCACAAAGCTGAAATCTGCTTCTTGATCTGCTTTGAGTAAAAGACTGGAGGATTTTTACGTGCTAATGCTCCATCCAAGAGCTGATCAGTTACCTGAGTGGGACAGGCAGTCGGCGTTGCTCTTGACATTCCCTACTTTGTTGTCTAATCCTTTAATCGAAGCTTTGAAGAAAAACTTATTAAGCAAAATTATCCCAAGCAGAGTGAATTAATTAATGAAGGACAAAATGGTCATTGCAAGTCATCTGTTGCAGTTAAACACTGAGGATCATTTGAATGGAGGAAATAAGTTTTATAAATTACATAGACAGTGACTGGAGGATTCATCTTCATTTCTAATCAGTTAGATAAATGCTGTTAGAGCATCTACAGATGAAATAAGCACTTTTACCTGAGTTTCTCAGGGATCAAATTTTTTTCAGAAATTAAAAATACTGCACTCAGCCTTTCAGGGTTGTTTCCCAGTTCTTGTCTAGCCTAGCGATATTGATTTAAACCACTGCTTTGACACTATTATGTGATGTATTTTTATTTCTATATTGTCCTGAAGACACTATTCTTTAAGTGCCTGTTGGCTGACACTCTATAGTTAGGAAGTCCAGAGAGCTGATTTTTTTTTCTGAAGATCTCAAGGTATCTTTTTGAAGAAGGAGCTTAGCATGGAATGTTCTTTACAAGTCTTTATCAGACATGTTTCTCTAGCCATTCAGGTTTTTCAACTATAAATGCCCACTTGAAAGACCACACAAGTTTCTAAAGACTGGGAGATGGTTATAGGAAGGTAATAACATCTTTTTGTGCTTAGGGGACGTGGATTTTGATGGTAATGACACACAGTTGATAGCCTCAGTTGAAGAAAAAAAAAATCTTATAACTGAGAAAGTCTACACACTGTATTCTTCTGGAAAAGATGTCTTCAGGCTAGGGATAAAAGCATTATGTAGCAAAGCTGTATATGTTCCCTGGGCAAATGGCAGCCTTGAGTTTGAAAGAAAATACTGCACTTCTGTTAGAGAATGGAACATTTTAAAGACACGTTAGTTTATAAAGAGTGTTTAAGTGATTTTTTGCGGGGGTGGGAGGGAGCAGAAACCTTCTTAAGAAGGTTATTATTGAAAGGTTATTCTTAAAAGCAAAGGGTAAGGGATATCTAGATGTAAAGATAAACTAAAGAACACTTAAATGTCACTTTAAAAGGACAGTGTGATGCATAGAGTAATACAAATTTTATTGACCAGTTGAGTTCCTCATACTTCAGAGAAGCTCAGTAAGTCTCTTCTGCAGTGCCAGAGTTTACAGGGCAATGAAACCAGAAAAAAAATTATCTCTACACGCCTGTGGTGACAATCCTATGAATTTGTTTTTAAATCTTGCTTCTTAGAAGTATGTGAAAGCAGGGAGTTCTTGGGTTTCTTTAAAAACAGATTTCCTTAGACTTGCAAAGGAGCATTTTAAGTCTACTATTTAGATCACTTCTGGTTCCAGTCCCAGCAAAATAAGAAAACACAGGACACTCCCTTGTTTCTGTCCTCTTCTTCCTTTCCCATCAATTCCATGGATATGCAAAATGTCAGTTTGGGTAGTGCATCTACCCACTGTTCTAAATTTTCCTGTATCCATTGTTATTACAGGTGCTGAGGATGTTGTCATGGCATTTTCCAGATCAGAGGCAGAAGACAGAAGACAGTAACTATGGGATACCTGAACAACACAGCACTGGAGAGGACAGTGAGATTCCTGAAGATAGAGGAGGATGGCTGAGCATTAATAAGTTCCTTGGCCCACCCTAATTGTTCCTTGATATTACTTCTCCTTTGTAATTTTGTTTCCCTGTGTCCAACCCTCAGAATGCATCTCACAGCCATCTATTCCTATAAGTTTTTGCTACTCAGCTGGGCTGTGTTAATTAAGGACAAGCCTAAGGGTGTATTTTTGATTGGCTCAAAGGGACAGACTGTGATTGGCTAAAGGAAGACAATTTTTCAAACTTGACCAATGAAAACCTTTTGTCTCACGTTTTATTTTATATTTTAAAGAAAGTCTCTTGACATCCTACTTCTAAAGAAGCTTTTCATGCTGTGGTGCTTATTTAGGTCAAACTTGTGAATTTGAAGAGGGTTTGATTTGGCTGCATAGAACTGGAAGCAACTTGTGATTGGTGACAATGCAAATGCTTTCTCTTCAGTTGGCTTGCAGGTGTTTTGCTGACTTCGACGTTCTCATTGCAGAAAGCTGATGTTTTTGGTGCATTTCTTTATACTTACTGACTTGGGGGGGGAAGACAAATGTGCTTTGCAATATTTATTACATCTACACACATATAAATGCTTGCTTTTTTGGGTTGGTTTTGTTTTTCTGATTGGCTTTGAAATCATGTTTTTTATTTCCTGTTGGCTGCAGTGTTTCTGATGCAATCAGTTTTTCCATCCTCATCTGCTCTGTGGCCTCAGGCTCCTTTGGGAGCATGTGTCGAAAGCGTATTTAGTTCAATAAATCTACCTGTTTAAGCTGGAACATGGAGATGCTGCCGTGTGGGCTCTACCATGAACTCCGGGTAGATGTGGCTGTTCAGGTGGCTTCTCTCTTTGCTTCTGACAGAGGAGCTGTAGATATTTTGCAGGAATTGCAAGAACGAGATCTGTGGCTGTGACATGAATTTTCCAATTTGTATAGAGAATATGTGAACTTGTTTAAAATACTACATATAGTTCCACTTTAACTCTTTAACTGCTGCACAAGAATAGCTCTCACATGATGAAAAATTAATGATGGTTAACATAAATCCAACTTGGACTGGGCTTTAATAAACTTAAGTTTCTAGTCACTTGAAAAACTGCATGTGGTTTGGCTCCTTGCAACTGTTTGGTGATGCGGAGATTATCTGGATCCTAATGTAACGGCATTTTTTTGAGACACTGTTTTATGAGAGGCAGTAGCACTGGGCTAAGCTGCCCAGTAGTGAGTGTACAGGTGACACTCTCGGGTTTACTCTGTTAATAGTTGCAGGGCCTTAAAACACACACACACAATTTACAAACTGAAAAACCTGCAGTGGAATTCCCGAAGTGCACTGACTGTTCAGGAATCTGCACATAAAATTTTTAGCACTGCTGCCTAAAGCCTAGCACTTCATTTTCTCTCCTATGTGCAGGTTGTTTTTACAATACTTCTAGATTTTCCTGTGGGTTGCACTGACTTTATGATGTTTCAAAATCTATTAAAGCAGAACTCCATTCACCTGCTTCCGGTTCCTTTTGTATGGTTGTTAATTATTTGAAGTAACAATACCAGAATCTGACTGTGACAACGTGTCCATTTTCATGGCAAGCAATTATGATGACAGGATGCTGTTACGGTCTAAAAATGGGGAAGAAGCTTGAGAGAAACCATGGAACATATGCAAAAGGAAGAACGGACTTTTGAGCACAAGGAGGGAAGTTATCTTGAGCAAATAAATACTGTGTAATGAGAACAACTGTACATCTATTTGTGAAAAAGATCCTTTTGATTCAGTTGCAGCTTTGTCAAGTTCAACGTGAAAGTAAATCTTTTACTCCTGTTGGTTGGGGATGGATAAGAAATTTCTTTATTCAAATAAACCAGGAATAAGCCCAAGAGATTGTTTAAATTTTGACCTGGTTGCCTAAGAGGCACTTTAATGTTAACTTTTCTGCAAAGAGGGGCAGCCCTTAGAGGGTTAATTTAAGGGCATATGCGTGTTTCTGGCTGCCGCCATGGAATGAATGGGCTGGGTTGTGGTGGCCTGTCCTTGTCAAGCTAACGTGCATCCTCCATGTGTATGGCATTTCTGAGCTGTTAAATCTTTTCTCCTTGAAAAGTGAAGTGCTTACGTGGTTTAATCTTTTCACTAAAAATGTAACTGTTGGGGGCGGGGGGGAGAAATACAGTTTTTAATAGCTACTGTTGTTTCTTATTGATTTATTATACTGTTAAACCATCAAATAGAAAATACTTGCCTCACCTTTGTGGAAGACTTCCATGTAGACCCCAAACTTGGAGTCTTGAGTAATATGTTGAGAAGGATATATTGAGAAATGGCAATGTGTTGTATAACAACGTGATTTGGGATTTAGAAACTGGAGGAGATGGAGTCTCTTGAGAATATCTGTGTTTGCTTTGTTACTTGCTTTTGTCATTTTGTTTGCTATGAAAACTAAATCCCTATTACCACTGTGCAGCCTAGATTAATGGGGAGGTAGAGAAACATGCACAGAGTACACCAGCATGGTTCACGTGCTTATTGTACACGCACATTTCTCTAGTTTTACCTTTGTGCTTTTGGCTCCTCAAGCAAACCATTACTGATTAAAAATAAGAAATCTAATGTTTTAGAGGTCAAAGGTGGGTATGGATCTAAATTGAAATACATTTATAAATAGAAAAGGCTGCATAGACAAAACTACCAGCCAAATAGTGCTTAAGGCATTAAGTAAGGGAACATAAAAGCTCTAGAGTCATCTTCCAAAAAAGCACACATCCTTTTAGTTGTCTTTTTGGGAGATGTGTTCCTTTAGATATTCAAAATGTGCTCTTGTACTACTTTTATCAGTCTTATCATCTGCCTCTCCAAACATGCTGTGTTTTCCAGAGCTTAAAGAAAAGATGTAGAGCTGAATCTCTGGTACTCCTCTGGTCTCTCTCCAGATGGGTAGCAATTGCTGTAATTCTCGCTAGGTCATTGTGTCTGTGATTGCCCCTTGTAAATGAAAAGGAGATTCCACCATTCACCTAGGCCTTTAGACTGATTCTCCCAGGTCCTAAAATAAACCCTGGAGTAAGGGAACATGGTGATCTGGTGGCACAGCAATGCTTTGGAAGGAGCTATTGCCCAAAAGAGGACATACCGCTAATAAATAACATAAGCTCTTCGGATTTCTTGTTCCTTCTCCTATCTAAGGTAAGTAGTTACTCTTAAGTTGTCTCCTTCTCTTGGCTGTTCAGTGGCCTATGTGAAAGTTTCTAATGCTTTACCATTAAATCTGTTTCAGTTTCATAAGGTCTATATCCTAATTCACCAGCAGCCTAAATAGCTCTGGTGGGGGCTAAAGATTAAATGGCCCGTGAAATTCAAAGACCTCAGTCACCTATCGAAGAGATCATCCTAAATAAGACTTGAGGGTCACATGTGGGATAAATTTCTGTAGCTATTGAGAATCCGTTACAAGAATAGAGCCATGAAATGTCTAAAGTTATCAATGTTCTATAATGCAAGAGGAAAAAAAAATGAAGGCCAGAAGTTGAAAGCTTTGAAATAAATAAATACGAAAGACATACTGAGTGCTGGGGCACTGAGGGGATTGTATGATTTGAATTACTTTTAAGATTAGTCCTTCAGTTTTCTTTTTGGTCTCTTGCTTCCTAAAGGACTGTGTGGCAGAGCTGACAGCAAATGAGGCTGCGGGGTGTTGGAGCCAGCAGAAACCAGCAGTGCAGTATGAACGGTTTCTGGAGGTTTAAGAAATCTTCTGTTGTATTCAGTCTCTACAAAAGAAAGAGTCCTTAGTGAGTAAGCATCTCTTCCTCACTGTTAATTCATCAGTAATGAAGTGTTCCAAAGATTACTTGTTAATAATGAGCTTTTAAGAAGCTTTTTTAAAATTGAAGAATAGTTGTTTTAGGTGTAAGAGGAACAGGAGCCCTAAAGTGTTGCACAGTTGCTGCCTTGGTGGGATATTTGCTGAATGCAGTTTTTTAAATTGACTGCCAGGTGGTGTACATCTTCCCTCAGCATCAGCCTGTTCCAACACTCGGATGAAACTGGAGCTGTGTGTTACGCAGGGCTGCAGTCAGTCTGTGGTGTAGGCAGGGCAAATCCTCCCCTGTTCACAACATCAACGGGAAATAAAATTGATTTTTTAGTTTCTTTTAGGTGAAATGTTTTCACTTATTTAACTTCTGCTGCTGACTAGTGTAAAGGCTTCTGTCAGGCCTGGATGAATTATTTCAGTAAACTCAGGCAATATGAATGGCCTTGCACAAAACTAGCTTCTAAAGGTGTTAAAATGCGTCAGGTTTTGGTAATCATGAGCCAGGTGTAGTGCTGATGAGACAGACTTTTTTCCTGCAGCCTCAGGTGGAGCATGATCAGTTTGCTGTAGCGCTCACATCCTGCAGATTTTGTATCCTGTAGATCCTGTGACTTCTTCAGAGCGGCAGTAAATAGGTCACTGGATTGCTGTGGCTCTTCCAGATCTGCAGGAGACTTGCTGGGTGTAAATACAGCAAATCTCTACAGAGACTTTGCGCTACAGTTTCCCTTAAACCTGCTCTTGTTACTGTTGGTTCTCTGTTTTCCACATAGACAAGTGCTGTATACAGGGAGGGACATTGTTGTTAGTTACCCAGGTAAGAGAGGAGCTTGAATCTATTCCCTGTCAGACTGCCTTAGTTTCCCATACAAAGACAGAAAAGAAATCACCTACTATCTTCTGAGCTCTGCTTTCATTTTCTTTGCAGCTGATTTGCCGTAAGCAGAATTCCTGCAGTATGTTACTAACAACCTGGCTAGTTTCCTTTGTAGCCTGGAGCAGTTTAATTTTGGGGATTGTTTATTTTGGAAAAGAGAAAAAAAATATTTTTGAAGCTTTATAACTTGCCCTGCTTACAAGCTGCCTCATGTATCAGCATGAAATAGTTACATGTGCAGAGCTTTTTGCTGTCTTGACACTTTCCGGGTTAACTCTCCTTGCTACTAAATGCTAATCTGTGACCAGAGGCCTGTGAAACTCAGAAAATAAGCTTTCAGCCTTTGTTTAACAATTACAATATTAACTCTCAACCCAGGTGTGCACTGATGCATCTGTACTTTTTTTTTTTTTTTTAGTTTTTCACTTCGGGCGATCATTGCTGCCCTGTTCTGATGCAGTTCCAAAGCCAGCAGTCCCTACAGGCTCAGGAGATGATCCTGCCTGTGTGTATGCTTGGTGGGGGCAGCTGGAGACGCTCGGTTCACAGCCGGCGGGCTCTCCCCATGTGTTGTGTGTGTCGTTGCTACCCAGCATCTGAGCTCTTTGCACACCCCCAGAGAAAAAGGCCCTTTACCCAATCTGTGAGTAATACAGGTGGTTAATACCTAATACTTCACGTTAACCTGTTACTTTAAGTTGGTTGAGCTGAATCCTAAGGTTACATCTGCGTTCTGAGTTGAGTCTTACAATATTAGGGACCCATGTAGCTAGATTTATGTTTGAATAGGTATTTAATAATGTTCTTGGCTTAACTGCTAGGGTCTTAGACCCAAGCAAGAGTTAATTCCCTATCTTTTACTTGCACTGCACACCACTTTTCTATAGCTAATTTCAGATTTTGGAAGGCACAAATCAAGTTATTCAAGCATGCAGAGCTTGGTGTTTACACTGTAGTCCCCATGTCGCATAAAAACTCCCATCTTGCAGTGAGGTGAAAGTAATTTTACTATGCTTCTCAGCTCAAGCCTATGGCCATAACTCAGTACTCTCCTGGTGCTTGCAGTATTCCAACTGATGTAAGAAACAAGGATGATTATTCTGAAAATAGCTTTCCCCAAGTGAGGGGGATTTTGTGAGATGAGCATGGACAAGTATGGATCAAGGCTTGAAGTAGAGATACATCAGAATAAGGATGCGGCTCCAAAACCTAGCTCTCTACATGTTCTACCTGTGGGGGTTTTTTTTGAGCTGCCACAAGAGCTCAAAAGTTGCTTTTTGTTTCCTGCCCTTAGTCTGTTCCTCCAGAGAAGCTAAATGCATCGCTGTGGTCCCAGGCTGCAGAGCAACTTCTTACTGGAACTGAAATTGAGTTTAATCACAACGAGTTTGCAAACAAGAGCTCTGTGTTCAACCTTGGCAGCAAGAGACAATGTCCCTGGAAGCAGTCGCTGTCTCTTTATAGCATAGGGTAGGACTATGATGGTCTCGCTGCTTTGTCACTGATGGTTTGGGCATTTGGTTTTGGGGTTTTTTTAAGGGATGGAATGTTTTCCATGATTCCAGAGGACGGATGGCTGCTTCAGAAGAGAGCAGCTTTGGGTGTTTTTTATTATATACACACATTTGTCCCATGAAGCAGGGGAAGAAGCTTGTGTTGCTGCTGACTGTGCACTGTAATCCATTTTCAGCTTTACTTGTGACCTCCTAATCAGGGGGCACAGTGTAAATTGAATTGAATGTGATGGGAATGGACAGTGGTAGCCAAGCATTTTCCTTCTGTCTTTTGTCATGTACCTCAAGTGCCTGCAGCAGACAGACATTAACTCTGTGTCCCCTGATCGATGGCTGCAGTGAATACCTGAAGTCTGTGCCTGGTCACAGCTGGGCATGGAGTTTTGTCCTGCAAGCAGTTCATACACAGCCTGTGCTCTATTTTATGGTTTATTTTTTAATGGCTAGATTCTGCTAAATCTCTGGGGTGTGTGAGGAGAGGAAGATGGAGACAGGTCAGGAATGGATGAATTTCTGTCAGTGGAAGTGTTGAGGAGGATTCTGCCTCACTGTTGTATTTTCATAAGCTGCTTTGAGTCTGGAGAAAGATGGTAATTGAAGTGGACAGAATCTTAAGCTTTTGACTTGCCTCACCAGCAGCACCAGACTTCACAGTCTCCCTCTAAAAAGAGCTGTGCTGCGTGCTGGTTCTGTACCATGCTTAGCTGCTCCTACCATATGGGTGTACACTACAGCCTTTTGTTCCAGTCTGGCCTCCACCTTGAGGTCACAGTCTTCTGAAAGTAAATGGGACATTTGGATTTATCCTAGATACATCGTTGTTTTTACTTGCTTTTTTTTCCCCTCCTCTCTTGAAATGCAGCGAAGTCTAGATGTCAGAGGGTTGGAGCAGTGCAGGGCATTAAATCTTTTCACTTTCAGTGCCATTGTCAAAAGGAGGAGGCAATACCTAAGTAACCAAGTGTTTAGATTAACTACAGACCAGTAACAAACAGGAAAAGCTTTCTAAGGATTCTGCAGATACCAAAACCAGCAGAGCTCAGATACGTGCCTGCTCTAGTATATAGTAGACTAGCATAGTAACACTGCTGTGTATGCAAAGATTCACAGCTCCTGTGCTTCTGTAGAGAAGCTTTCTTCTCTTTCTGCTTCCTTTCCTCTGTCCTGAGAGGTTTAAATAGAGAATTTGTCAGAAAAAGCACTGTGGCTTAAGTACTGGTGAGATGGATCACAGATAATGAGGTGCTTGACTTAGTAAGATCCTAGATCTGGTAGTGCTCGCAGCTTAAATTCAACACCTTGAGTTCAGCTCAGACAGAAGGAACGTTAAATTCACCTGTGTCAAGGTGCTATAGAGCAAAGCCACAAAACTACCTCTGAAACACAAGTATTATTAGATGGACATTGCTTAGGGATTGTAAGCAACATTCCATCAGCAGGTTTGGGTAGTGACTTAGTTGAGCTTCAGCCACAATTAGATTGGTTCTGTAATTCTAAAACGACACATGCTGATGTCTTGGCGGGAGAGGCCGCACTGCTTTTGTGATCTGATGGGATAGTGTGTTCTGCCACCTGGGTAGAAAGAAGAGTCACTTGTGTTGTTTCTTTAGTCTCCTGCCTTGACTGAGTGCAGAGAGTTGGTTCCTGTCTGGACCTGAATAAATCTTTCCAAAGGTTGTTAGCACCATTCTTGCTTAGAGCTAATAAAAAGAGAGAGGGACCAGTAAGGGGGAAAAGAGAGAGATTAAAGGGGAAAACCCAGTAGGTTATAAATGCATTTTCCTCTGTGCTGGAGGATAAATAATACTTAATGCATGTGGCAGAGATTTTGTGATTAAGGAGCTGTCAGGCAGAATGAGTGCGGGGAAGCAAAGGGAGCAGAGATGCTTGAGGGGAAAGTGTATGAAGATGTTCTAATGCTGAACTCTCTTGTGCATATCTCGTGTATGATGTGTGGCTTTGTGCGCCTTTCACTGGGAAAAAAAGGGCTATTCTACAGATATTTAGGGTCTTTTTCCCCTTCATTGCTCAAGTATCTTTTCTGCCTGGGATGTCTCATTAGTTACTAGTGACATTACTTTAGAAAATGGTCAAAAACTCTTATCTACGTTACTGCTTCAGGGTGTAGGATTAAGACTGTAGAATGCCATGTGATAATCTTGTACGTAAAGCATGGCTTCAACAAATAGAATAAACTAGCTCCTGTGCGTATTGCTCCATTTGAGGACTCCTTGGTCATTGCAGAACCTCTGGAATTTTAGCTGTTCATATCCCTCCTGTTCAAATTGGCAAAAAACGGGCACTCAGACTGATTTTTAGATCAGGTCAATAAATACTTGACCTATCCTAAGCTGTGTTTTAATGTAGTGTTACACAGACACCGGTCATTCCCACAGGCTCTTCCTAGGGCTGCATGAAGCTGCCTGTGTAAGCCGAGCTCCAGACAGGATGATACGCCTGTCTCATCTCATAAGCTTTTTACTTACACTCAACGGGCAATGTATCATTGAAGCAGCAATAAACATGGAGAAACGTGTGCTGTTAGAACACCGTGCAAAGTGCTGTGCTTCAGTCATTTAACACAACATGGGATTTACAGCCCCCCCTCCCTCCCCCCCCGGCTTCCTTTGCAGAAGACAGTGTGTCATCCCACTTCTTCAGCTGGTCCACGTTTGACTGACAGAAAAAGAGTGGATAGACCAGAAGGAGAAAACGTAAGAAGGCTTACATCAGAGGCTCGCTGTCTGTACTGAAAACAAGAGAAACCCTGAAATGTTAAAAGGTATGGGTGGAATGGAAATTCATGGCTGCTGGATGTTTGTCTCGGTAGTAGGATGGTCCTTGAGACCATCACGTTGGGTCCAGCAGAAGCTGATCCCACAGAAGACGTGGGCACATAACCTTTACAAAAGAACTCACTAGAAATGTTTTATCTTCCTTCACTGGGGAGAAGAAAACATGGAGTTAACAATCTAATGGATACATTAAAGCAGCACATGTTGGGATGGGGTAATTATTCTAAATCACGTTCACTTACATGTATTAGGTTGGCTGAGGGCGGGGGAACATCCTTACCTTCGTGCTGAGTACAAACCATGGTGATGTTGGTTCTGCTGGGTGCATGAGCCTTACCTCTGAGTCTGTATTTGTTTCCTGCTTTATTCAGATGATACAGCTCTTTGATGGCTCCCTTTTAAGGTTAATATAACACCTACTCAGCCTCTACGAAAGCCCCTGAATTGAATTCTGCTGGTTTCCTGCTGGTGGTAGGTCAGTGGCTGAGTCAGGGATAGAAACAAACCTCTGTCTAACTTGAGTACGTTCCCAGAAGAGTATTCTACTACTTCAACACAACCTTCCCACCCCAAGACACTCTGCTGTCAGCATTTAACCTCCTTTCTATTGCAGAGTAGCAATGAAAAGCAGCATCTAGCTGAAAAACAGCAGACAGATGTGTCCTTGTAGGGAGACTGTCTGCCTTGGAGCTCCCCACGGGGAGGCAATCGGCCCCTGCTGTTGGCAAGGAGCTCTGGCTCCCTTGGCAGCGTTAATCAGGGCTGACTGTTCCTCTTAATCCTCTGATCCCTTCCATACGGACGCGAACACAAGCATCGCATTTGCGTGTTATGCTCCTCTTCCCTGAAAATAGGGCTGGCTCTGTGGCTTGCAGCAGGCAGCGATTAGATGGGCGGGTAATCAAAACATGATTAGCAAATCTGCAATTAGAGTGAAGGTCAGCAGGGCAGTGGCTTACTGCAAGGAAGGGTCACAACTGATATCTGTCAGAATAGAAATAAATACATGAAATAACAAAGGATTTAGCAGCACTCTTGTCTGATGAGACTGTGACTTAAATAGCCAAGGCACTGCTAGGAAGAAGCTAGGAGCACTGGAATTTCAGAGAAAGATAAATAATAATAATTTTTAAAAAGAGTAAAACAGGGCTTCCCTCCTGGACCAGATAATTTTGAAAGGGACTTTAAAGCACCAGAGATAGCTTATGTAGCTAAAACATGACCTCAGAAATTGGGACGTCTGTATCAGTTCTGAATTTTGCTCCAGACACTTTTTGTGACTGATACACAAGAATTCATAATTTTCTTCAGCAGCCAGACAGTAAAGGTATTGACCATGCCTTGCAGAGCTTTTAATATATCAATGTGTGAAATGCTTTGAGACTATGTGGAAAATGTCTAGCAAAGCTGCAGACTGTTATTGACAGATGCGATGAATTTGAGCAGGGCAAGAGTGGCGAGGAGTTCAGGCCAGATACTACAAGCAGAGGAAGAACAACAGTTTGCTTGAAGCCAATTGCAAGACAAGCAGCGTGTTTTTAGCTTATTTTTGTTGTCTTGGAAAAACCTATGGGGTTGTGGAAAATGTGGCAACTAGAACTCTGTCTCAGAAGAACTGTGTAGTAAAATTGATCCCATTTTTCCACATCTAAATAATAGTGTTCACATCACCTTCAGAGACAGCAAGATCGGGCCAGTTTGAAGCGCTGTGCAGTTTCCTGTTTTCTTGGGAGTAGGAGGCATTTGCGTGTAATGATATGGAATCTAAATTTGCATGATGAACATTCAAATTACACCTGCGAGATCCAGGGAGATCTGGCAAACTACAATCCATGGTCCGAATCCTGGCGATCAATTCACTGGTACCAACTGATTTAGCTGGGGTCTGTGCCAACAGCGGGGCTTGTTCTTAGGATGCCGGCTGCAGCACAGGCCCCTATTCTGCTGTCCCACTGAGCATCCATTCCGCAGAAGAATGAATTGCATGGGCAATAAAAAGCCTTCACTCTAAATACTTTCTGTATAGACAGTTAACAAACATAGCGACCTTTATTTGTTTGCTTTTAAGGCCATTTTTAAAAGATATAGGTGGGCAAATGTTTAAAAATGCCCTGTTTTTTAAAAGGCTGAGCTCTGGGGAAAATACGGACATTGTGGGGTGAAGAAGAAAACCGAGCTCTGATCCTCTGTCTTTTGAGCCATCTGGTTTTTGAGGCTCTCAGTTGCTGCAGGATAGTTTTATTTCATTTACTTATGAACAGCCTACAATTAACCCTAATAGGCTCCTTTACAGCGTCTTTCATAAAGTAGTTTCTATGCTGACCTTTCTTCCAGTCCCTCATGAGAACATCAACAGAATGAGTTTTGACCATGGGAAGACCAGTGCTGGTTTTCTGTCCTGTACCATTGTTGTGCCACCTTGTTGTTGTTATTACTAGATTTGGTCTGCTCAAAGCATTCAGAGGAAAAGAGGAGATGCGAGTTTTCTTTTCTCATGTGAATATGGTAGCATAGTAGTATTACTTGGGCTTCCTAAACTGGTTACAAGGATTGGAAAGGAGTAGTACTGAAGAAGGAATCAAATACTGAATAATTTGGGTTTTTTTCTAGCATTCTACTGTTCCCAGCTCTCCATGCCCTACATCGGTTCTAAAGCTGCTTCCAGCACAAGTCTGAAGACTAAAGATTTGATGTAGGTGAGTGATTGCTCTAAGAAGTGTTCTACATTTTCAGGGGAAAAAAAATTACATTTAGGCAGAAAAGAAAAAAGCAGCTTTGCACTCTGTATCCTTGTAGTTTTTGTTAATACAGTTAATACATATCAGGAAAAAAAATTAAACATGACAGCTTTCTTCTAGGCTGTACTGTTAAGAGTTGGCAATTTTTACTCAAAAGGTATTCTTGAGAAAATACAGATAAATCTGGACATTGACTGAAAGTCAATGAACAGACAAGTGGAGATCACGCTAACGTGTGTGCTTTTGTGTGATATTCTTGGCTCTGAATATTTCTTATTGCATAGGGTATTTAAAGTAGTATCAGACTGTGTTCCTTAAGATTCGTTTGGAAATTGGAATTGTTTATGATATATATCGTCATTTAATAGTAGGGAATTTATAAATGCTGCCTTTTTAATGAAAATAATAATACTCTGAATTTCTAGAGAGGCTTTCATCCTAGGATCTTAAAGTACTTTACAAACAGCTAATGAAGTCTTACTACCTCCTTGTGGAATAGGCAAGTTGCATTAAATCGAGAGGATAAATGAGGCATAGAGAGATTAAGGGACTTGTATCTGGATAGAACGTCAGTGGCGTCATCAGGAGGAGAACACAGTAGCCCTGTCTGGTCTCAAATCTTACCTTTGCAAATTCTTAGGGCAAGAGCTCTGTGCTGCCTGAATAGGGTCTGAATTGGCCTCTAAGATCAGTTTGGGGAGGTCGTTGTGATTTTTGAACTGTATAGGAAATAATAAAAGAACTGTCTTCAGAAAGCCCTTAGATAATTTTTATCTACTAGTCAACCATTCAACATAAAAAATATCCCAGATGGTGTTTTCAGGAAAGGCAGAACAAGGTTTTTCAACGCTAATATTTGCCTGCTGAGGTTTTATTTCTCTTCTTCCCCAAGGGACTTGACAGCAGCGCAGTACAATTGGGAGGAATCCCCAGGAATGGAGGCAGGCACAGTTAATGGTGATTTGCCATCATAAAAAAGCCTTACTGGTAAAACTTGCACCAGATAGCAGTAAGTAATGACCTGCTCTCTCTGGAAGGAGCGAGTGACATTGATTTTGTTGGGTGACACCTCCCTGTCCCACAGCCAGACCCACTGCAGATCTGGACACAAGGGATTTGGGGGCCAAGCGCTGAACAACCTTCTACTAAGTTTCTACCCTGTTGCAGGAAGACGTAATATCTTCCTCCTTCTCCATCTTTCCCAAACAAGCACTTAGAGAAGAAGGAAGCCCCTGGATATCTTTTTTTTCTGCAGCGGGGCTTTTTTAGCCATAGCAGCATACAAGACCTAGTGGAGATGCAGACAGGCTTTTAGAGAAAACTATAGAGAAACAGTAACTTGTTTTCAGAGAAAAATAATTTGTCCTGGAGGGGGAAAAAAATAGTCTTTGAAGTGTGTGTAGAGTATATCTATACCTACTTAGTTTAGCCACATCTACCCACTTTACCATCTTATTATTAATAAGAGTGCTTTTGTTTGTGGTGTTCCTTAATTCCTCTCTAGAATCTCTGCTAAGTGCTTACTTGTGGGTGAGCTGTGCAATTTTAAACCATCTTGGTTGACCCTTTGTAACTATTTTTTTGCTGAATATCATTGAGTTTCATGGCTGTCAGTGGGAAAGATCTTGGTGGCAGCGAGCCTCTGAGCAGCAGCGATGACGTTGCTGGAAGCTCTGTGTATGGCAGTACGAGCACAGTCCATAGGGTCCTGCTGCCTTAGCCGGGGATTATAATGCTGGATACGCAACTGGAGGCTTGTAATTTGGTTTTCCTTTTAGAAGCCTCTGAGATAGACTGCAGCCCAACAGGAGAGCATCGGCTTTTCTTTTTGCTGTAGAACACTGCTGGAACTTCTCTGTATAAGCTCATGTTGCTTGATTTTAATATGTAATAATTTGGCTCCTTTCACCTACAGAAAACTACTTATATGAGTAAAATGGAAGAATATTGTCTAACGAAAGGGGAAAATAAAGAGTATAATTGTGTTAATTATCAGAATACTAGACATGTAATTCATATGCCACAGGAACAAAGAGCAAATGTACTAATAGCACATAATTGGACTTAAACTACACCCTTGGTAGAAGTCTCTGCAATGGAACTGTTGTGTTTGTGCTCCTTTTCAAATTAGGAATAAGGAATAAATTAACATCCATTTTCTTGCCTGTACAAAGACGGAATCATATTGTGGGGCAGGGTAATGAATTCAGAGAATGCCTTTACATTCCCATATGGCTCTCGGGGAGGGGAATACTCATGCACATGGCTCTTCTGCCTCACAGGAAGGCAGGCAGAGAGGAGAGGAAAACCTCATTGTAGGACCAGATGTTCGCTGAATACCATGATCCTAAAGAATAATAATATAAAAAAAAGGCTGTAAGCTGAGTCATTTAAACACTGTCACCAGTACCTGGTGCAAATATTTGAGTTGGTTTATCCATCCATGCTTTTATATGTGGTATGTTACTGTATTATGTTGTAAGATAAGGAAATAGGTAGGAGTAGGAGCCTAGTCACTGACCCAAAGGGACATCTGTGGTAGAACTGGAAAGAAAACTCGTAATTCTTCCCTTTTTTTTTTCTTCCTTCTTTTTTTCTCCCCCTTCCCCACAGCATAAATCACTAGTTCAGTTTTCTCTATAAATTAGGGAGTTAAAGCAGTTGTTAATGTGGGCATGGCCCGTTATGTTGCTCTTCAGAACAGGTTAGTACAGTACCTGCAGAAACAGTGTAGAACCACTGGAGTCCTTGGGGGGTTTTTTTGGACACATGTTGTAGAAGGCTCAGACAGAGCACCTGACTCTAATTCTTGTTTTATTGAGTTAGAGGATGATTAGTAAAATAACTTACTTCTGATGCTGTTCCACTTTCTGTACTCTCTCATTCTTTGTCTTTAGCGGTGTCTTACTAAGCTTTACAAATAATTTATTTAATGCTCTTCAGAGGCCACAGTGGTTTTAGGGACTTAGGAGACCTCAGTACCCCTCCAAGTAAGGAAATAAATTTTTAAGAACCAGGTCCAGTTTCATTCAGACTCCGCTTCTATTTATATAACACAGTTTAAAATAGCCATTGTGGTATTAGATGCAAAGACTTACTTAATAAAGCCTAAATTTTATTGAGGTCCTTAAGTCAAGTATTGCTTTTTAGCTAAGCACTTGAAAGCCAGTCTGTTCAAGGTATTTCAAGGTATTACGGTATTTCTTAATTCAAGGTATTTCAAGGTATTGCATCACTTATTAATTTTACCTACCCTCTTTGTGCCCCGCTTTCCTAAATATGCAAATGAAAACTTAGGAATTCTGTCTTATTCAATTGTAATGCACCTGTCATCACAATATCGAGACACCTGCCTTTCTACTTCACAGAACTATTGTGAGAGTGCATTAATTAACGCTTGTAAAATGCTTGGAGATCCTAGGATGGAAGGTGCTAATGAGTTGTAAAATATTATAATGATGTTGCAGAATATTCAGTCTCTCCCTCTTTGTAAGGAAAGACTTGCATCTTCCCTTCATTGCTTTTTATGTTTCTAGGTGCATATTTTGCAATAGAAGGTAATTCTAAACAGGAAAAAAAGGATTAAACAAGGTAGAATGATTGCTAATGCTGCTAGTTTTCTTGTGAGGAAGCCGGTTGGGTTTATGTACTTCTTTGCTTATTGAATTTTCTTTTTTGCTTCTCTGATGAACCCATACTTCAGTGGCTTGTTGAGAATTCTCTGAACGTTCAGAAATGTCAGGGGAGAAGATTTTCTTCTTCAGATTGCCAAGGCCTTCATTTGCATCCCCTAAATCAATTCTCACACATGATCAAAGCAGTTCTGGAAATTTTCAAGTGTGGGGAAAACCAGTCCTCTAATTCTTTCTCCTCTGATATATACAGTCAGGTTCTAAAGCATTAAAAGAAAAAATTAAAAAATCTTCATCCACCGAATCTAAAACCAAATGACTTTTCTTCTCTTTAAATTCAGAAGATTGCTACTGTGTATTTAGGGACAGCAAGGCTAGAAAAGATGTAATGGGTCATCTAGGTATGTTTTCTCTTCAGGCTGGCAGGGGCGTTGCTCTAGCGTTGTGTTGAGGCATTTTCTTTTGAATGACCCAAAAGGTGCCACTTCTGCCTGCTGCCGTACAAGAGTGCTCTGTCGTTTCGTAGATCTCACCGTGGAGAATTCACTTTTTATATTCACCTTGAATTATCTTTTTCTAAGTGTCATCATTGTTCATTCTTCCTGCTTGGCTTAGACTGATAAAGCCGTATCAGAATCAAAAAAAATACTATTAATTCAAATTCCTAAAGTACTTTGGGTTTCTCCTGTTGCTTTCTCCAGTGGGAATGGGAGGAGCTCGAGTGGAGCTGCAATACAGATTCTCAGAAACTGGTCTGTTGTTGCCTTCATCTAATATTTTGCTTGGCTGTGCATGCAACTCTCTCGTGAGCTTCATTATGTTACTGCATAGTCTCTATGGCAATTGGTCGCCTTTCAGAAGTGGTTTCAGGCAGCTGTGCTAAACCAAACGCTCAGTAGAGGAGACAAAGCTAGGTTCTGAGTTCTAACTTCCCATTAAAAGCGATCTCACCTGGAAACAAACTACTATGCAGACATTAATTGTACTGAGATGAAAATAAGCCCACACTCAGTTCTAGCCTCTTTGTTTAAAGACTGGACCATTTTCTCAACCCAATTCTAGACTATTTGAAGTTTGGACTCTTTCCCCAGACCTCCCCTTTTGAGCAAGGGTCCAAGTCTAATATCGAGATGTAACGGTGCATATTTGGCACATGTTCAAAATCATTTATGATCCTGAGTGCTAACAGTCAGATCCAGATCTGCTATTGACTTAACTGAGCATGTCTTGCTTCTCTCTGTATTTATGGTATGCACTGGCTTCCTTTAGGTAGCGAGCAAAGGCATTCATTTTTACCTATCACCTTATCTTTTCATTTCTGGCTGCTCAGCTCCATTCTGACAAGTGCAATAAATGTGTCCTCCTGGGTCCTTGCAAACCGGGCATTAGTCACACTGTGCATTTCAAGGACATCAGCCCGATAGTTTTTCAGCTGTAACAGAAAACATGTTCTGCCAGGAGCCATTTGTTCCAGTTTTGTTGCTTACTAATAAAATAAAAATCAATGGGGTTTTTTTGAGCTTGAGAAGCCGGTCAGAGAGTAGGAGTGAGATAGGTGGTAAAAACGAGGGTGCTGAAGTTAGTTCTCTGAGTTTCTCTGAAATTATGGCATGTGGCATTTCAGAGAAAGTGAGAATCTCTGTCGGCTTGTGGAATGCAGTTACCTCTGGCAAACAGCACAGCTATTGTTTAACAGCAAACGGGGCTGGTGCACAGCAGGTCTCACACTGGCCAATTTAAATCAAATTTAGTTCTGTGAACAAAATTTGGGAGGATGTTGTATTTGCCCATGCTTCTAGGGTAAGTGCCAATGGAACAACAGTGGTGATATGAATCAGAATTTCATTTTGCTGTCTCCACCACCAGCGGAGTACCCGTATGTCTCTATCCTCAACCACTGTACTGCCAGTTCAAACCACTTAGTCACCTAACTAAATAAAATCATCTAACTGATCTCAAAATACAGACTAAAGAATTATTGGCTTTTACTGAATCAGTGCCTTAGTCACCACTGATTCGGAGGAGTTTTGCTTAGAGAGTGAAATGCAATCGGTGCCTTCTCCTTCCTTGGAAATTTCCCAGTTTCATTATGACTGATTCAGCTGATTAATTAATCTGGTGCTGGTAGTGACATTGTGTAATAAATAAGGTTTACCTGGACATAGCATTTATTTTCTTAAAAATGTCTTTCCTTCCTAATTCTGCAGAATCAGAATCATTTAAACGAGTCCTGATGGTCTCGCTGTGGCTGATGGCAGTGCGTGTTCCCCCGTACAGTGCATGATGTAGCCCAAGTGGACCGCAGAGCAAATTTTGTTCATTAAACTGTCTTTTCTGCCACACCTAATGACCCTAGGTTGTTCTCCAGTTTAAAGGTAATAATAATTTATTTTGCAGAAAATGTTTTAGAGCATATGGGTGTATTTGCATGCCAGCTGGCCACTGACTTACAAGCCCTCTTCAGATCCTTTTACATTGACATTCAAGTTCTGTACGTTGTTATATTCCTAATCAAAATCCAGTATTAGAGCAAATAGATTTGTGTTATACCCCGTATTCCTCAATGGGCAATCATCTTTTAACTGATGGCATCTTGCCTTGCAAATCTTTACTAATGGGGTGGCTCCTACTCATGTGTTAAGTTAGTGAGAGGAGTTGGGGAGTCGCAGTGAGCCGGACAGTCCTTCTACTCTCCATGCAAAAGAAAAATACGTCATGTAGCATACTGTCAGCTGAAGGTGCGTTGGCAGAATGTAAAGGCTCAGCTCTCTGGAAACAGATGGGCCACAGGCTTCTTCTGACATGATCTGCCATCCAGCATATGTTAGACAGGCTGAGAAATCAAGGGGGTTTAGACTTGAGGCTTTAGCTGTATTTAAAAAAAGAAAGATGTCTTAGCTGTGGATGGAGCAGGGGGCCTCCAGCACACAGTCAATGAAATAAGCGTGGACTAACTTGGTTGCCTGGTTGAGGGATGGCTCCACAGCAGTCACTGGGGTGGTGCTCGTTGTGTCGGACCACACTGTGTTTCTCTTCAAATTCCTTTTCCGCTCTGCACACGCTAGCATGAGCAAGATAGAGCACGTAAAGGTGGTTGCTTTTGAGGACAGAAGAAGCCGTTTTGAAACTTGCCTTTAAATATCCAAATGCACAGGCTTGCTGCGGGCCAGATTCCGGCAATTTCCCAAGCCCTCAGTGACTGCCCACGGGCAGCGAGTAAGGTGGTCCCTCACCTTTGGTTCTCTGGTCCCCCATCTCCATCCGGGGAGGCTGGTGGCCCGCAGGGGAGAGGACAGGATAGGGCTTGCCTGGGAGGGAGGGGGAGGCGTTCCCAGAACAGATCAATCCTGGTATTTAAATCGCCTAATGTTTTTAAAATAAAGAAATGCTGTGTCTCTAGGATCTTGAACATTCTGGACTTTATTTTTATTTCACTGTGGGAGTGAAATGGCTAATAGGTACAAAGCATGAATAGTCATGTCTAATTATAAAATAAGTTGGTTGCATTTTAGTTGGCAAAACTCTGATCGTGGTATTTTTTTTTCTTCTGTTGAAGCGTTTTCCAGTTGAAATTTCTGACCAAAGAGCAAATAACTTTTCTGTTACAAGACAGAGTTCGTGCAACTTAATTATTCCTAGGAAATGTCTTGATTTAGAGGCTATGTGTGAGTTGGGCATCCTCCTCCTGGGCCAGGATTGCTGGCTTTGGCATCAGCGTTGGGTTAGGTTAAAACCCAGCATTTTGCCTTTTCTCTGAAAAGATCTGTGAGCGTTGAGGTAAAATCATTTCAACAGCTTTACGCGGCTTTTAACTCTTTCTGAAATGTTGGGGGTTTAATCAGCCTTTGCTTAAATCAGCTGCGTGAGCCTCCGCGGGGGCACCAGCCCAACCCTCATTCCCAACTGCCGGCAGCTGCGGCAACGCAGGTGGGCACAGAAACCAAAAAATAAACACAAAAAACCCCCCAAAAACCTCCAAACAACCCCCAAACCCCCCGCCCTGCCCCGGCAGGGACACGCCGCGGCTGCGGTGCCGCAGCGCCCGGGGCGGCCCCGTCGCCAACGGGCTGCGGAGAG